>JAZKJV010000344.1:0-244261 GCA_037367405.1 Ottelia alismoides
TATCGACTCTGTTGGATGACTCATTCCCCTCACTACTATTCCTCGAGAGCCGACTCTTATGGCCTCATTAAATATACCAGAATATTCTCTTATGGACCATACTGAGACTGGTGCTCCAGAATATTCATCATCTGAGGACGAGGCAATTGACCACAAGACTAAGGTTGATTAAGCAGCTTATAAATAAGAATATTTGGAGTACTTGTACCTTCAAGTATTATTCTTCTGAGGATAACTCTGACAATGGTTGAGAATCATCTGACTCATATGCTTCATCTTCTTCCTATCAAAATCCCCAGTATGATTCTTCTAAGGATAACACTGATGATAGCTAGGACTCGTTTGTTTCATCTTATTTCAATCATTATGACCTCCCACTACATGCTCACAAAAAGATCTATCGAAAACCTCCTTAATCATCGGCAACCCTCCCTCCCTCCCAACCCCATCGGTTCCCTTGTACTTCTTCTTCCTCTACTTAAGATAAGACATGAGTATCGGGGATGATCGATGCCATCTGTATATGCCACTCTGCTCATTCACGTCTGCCCTCAACCGCCCCATTTCCACCTTTCTTCCATACTTAAGTTGACCAGAGCCTAAGTATAGGGGGGCCCGATGCCCACTGTATATACTCCCTCATTCAAATTCCATGTCCTCGTCTGCCTCATTTTTCGCCCTTCTTCTATACGTAGACTATTAAAGCCTAAGTATAGGGGGACGGGCCGATTTCTTTTTTTTTCTCTTTCTCTCTCTTACGCTTAGTCTGAGCTATGTCTTCTATGTGATTCTTGTGCTCTAAGGACATAGCACTCGCTAAGATCGGGGGTGTGTATATACTATGTATATATTTTACCCATATCTCGTACTTTCACGTAAGTCTATATTCTTATTTACAGGGTGGGTAACTAACTTATAAAATCTAAAAAAACTAACTAACTTTGTGTTTTGTGTGACTTCTTATTCTTTTTTGAAGAGAAAAACAACAAAAAATCTTCAAATAAAAATCTCATAAAAAACTTGTTTGTATTTCATACATGTGCACTTCATCCAGCATTACATGCATTGATGAAAAGCCCTTGGGTTCTGAACCGAGTTATAAGCAAAATCCGAGAGTTGTCTTTACTTGACCTTAATCCACCTAATTTTAAGAGGAACTTCACCGAGAAGTAGGATTTTAGAAGCCTTAGGTCTTTGACTTAATTCTTCGAGTTCCACATGACAATGTGCAGAATTTGACTCTTAGTGTGTAACGTTGTCACCTCATTCTGAGTATGACTCTTAAATAGGGAATTAATTTGAACTCTCGCACTATGCACTTAGCTCAACTCGGACGGGGTGTTGGAAGACTGTGCAAGTCTCTTTTCTAGTAGCATGGCCATCTAAAGATCGTAGTACGGGTTGAATAAAGCTTCGGATAAGGGATTGACAGTTGTGCACAATTTTTTTCTAAGACTCCAAAACATTGCAGAAAGAAAGATTTCATATCCGCAAGGGCACAACAAGATCCACGCAGAGCTAACCAAAATCCAAAAAAAAGCTAACTACCAACTAAATATTAGACCAAAAAGGTCCAAGCTTCAAGAAAACCTGCAGATCTTTGTGGAGACTTGGCTAAACCGGTTGTCTTCACAAGGAGAGGTGACCACACTAGTCACCCTCCAATTCTTTTCCCCTTTTTTTAATTGTTCCCTCTTTTAGATTGTGAACACATCACGACTGACCTTAGAAGGAAATACTTGATTCCCCGAGGACGAGTTATTGGCGGAGAGGTTTGCATGGTAGTTCGGCATTCATGATGGGAAGAGCTAAAACCTTTCACGTACATGAGGCAATTGTTCAATATTCAACGGGTATGCTTTGGGAAGTGGATTGAACTAAGATGATTTCTGAGCCAAAACTATGATAATGATGTGTAGAACTTGGAGATTGTTGATTCTCACAGGATTTCGCCAAACTAAACCTTTTGCTCATGGTCTTGGTATGGAACCCAATCTCATTTGCCTCATTTCATTTCTGTAAATGCTGGGGGAGGATTATGGTTTAAGTAAAGGGGTTGATGAATCTATGATTCATCACTCTAAAAGATATTAATTAAGCTCAGTTCCCCAAAATTCATCTGCATTTTATCAATAATTCTGCATAATTAGCATTCATGCATGTATAAATAATAATTGCATTTTAATCATTCATAATTGTATAAAATAAAAGGTCAAAAATCCTAGTCCAATTGACCTGTAACTTTGCTAAATTCTCCGATTTATAATTAATTCATGCTAACTCCAAATCACTTGAAACCATCTCCAGTGTGTACATATGACTAACAAGAATAAATGAAAAATATAAAAAATCATTAACATAAATAAGTGGTTCATAAACTCAACCCCTAATTTCTATATTATCAGACTTAAACGTTGATATCTTCCTCATACAGTGTTCAATTTAGTCCTACTCACTTTTGAACTAATGAACATTCAATTACCTCAAAACAAGACCAAGTTCAAGTAAATCGGAGCTCATATGCGAAAGATGGGTTTCGAGCATCTTTTGTACATTGTGTATTGTACTCGATTTTGACCTATTATTTTATGTACATATTTGACTCTTTTTATTTCATTACATTTTCATTTATTTTATTTGAAAAATGTTTTACTAAAATGCATAAAAATCCAAACCTAAAATAAAACTAAAATCAAAGAAACTTAGCAACTCTAAGTGTTCGCTACCAGTCTGTACAAGAGTTCTCTTTTTCATACTTTGTTTTATTTCTTCATTAATAAAAATCCAAAAAATAGATTAATGTGTAAATATGTATATTTGACTTTATCGTATTTTTATCTAATTTTTATATTATTTAAAAATTCACAAAAAATGATAAAAACTCAAAAATCAAGGTATTTTATAATATAAAGTACCCCAAAAATATCACTTTACGCAAATGACATATTTTGGTATTAGTCCCTTAATGAAAGTTGTAGATCTCATCTAGAAAGCAACTTTCTTGAAATTTTTTATGATCCAAAACTGTTTGCTATTTCTTTTAGATATTTCTTTTCTTTTATTTTTCGATTTTTTTGGAGCTGACGTGGCAGCTCCTGGAGCTGCCATGTGTCTCTCATTTTCATATTTAATTTCCATTTTATTTAAATAATAAATAATAATAATAATAAAACACATGTCATCATTAGGACCGTCCGATCACAACCGATCGGATGGCTCCCCTCTCTTATCCTACCTCCAGCCGATTCCTCCTCCTTCTTTCCTATTCTAATGGCACCACCACCCACCAAATCCATCGCTGCCTCTCTGATGAATCCGCGATTCATCATCGCAATATCTTGATCTTAGCAAAATCCCTGAGTAAAATTCCAAATAAATGTCCATAAAATCAATAAATTAACAAAATAAGTCTTGTAAATAAAACACACTAATTATTGTATATTAGATTGTACAAAATAAATTACACATAAAAAGCCACTTTATACATGTAAATAGCCCAAAACTTCATGTATTTTTAATAATTTCATTTCAACTCCTTTTTGACTAATTCTTTCTCTAACTTGTTTATAAAAATGTATATAAAAATATAAAAATACAAAACAAATTTCACCTCAAATAAATGCTACTAGATCCCAAAGAGAAAAGGCCGTAAAGTCCAACTTCCAAGCTGAATTCCTGCTCCGTATGAACTCCAAATTCACCAAACTTACTTTTAAAGTTCAAGTTAGAAAATTATCTATCCAACGGAAGTGGTTTCATTAAAATCTGAGCTCATTTGCAAAAGTTAGGTTTTGGGACCTAGATGTACATTGTATACCATGCATATATTAATTCTTTCTTTAATTTTTATTATATCTTTCTTAATTACTAAAAATACAAAAAAACCATACTTGTGTTGTATTTTAATTGTACTATTTTATTATATTTTTTCGTTGTAAATATCCCTTATTAAAAAGACAAAAAAATTACATATTAGAAAAGTAAAAAAATGTGTACATGTTGTTTGTCTTCCCTTGTAAATTCTCCACTATTTCTCTTCTCTTTTTATTTTATTGTATTTAAAGTATCCAACTTTATTTATTTATTTATTTATTTATTATTTAATTTTCATTCTCTACAATAACCACCAATTCAACTCCATTATTCCACCATTTTTCCCAACTTCCCATTCAACTCCATTAATAAATCAACTTCCCATTCAACTCCACCACTTTAATAACCTCTCATTCCATTCTCTTTATATACCTCTCATTCTCCTCAATTTTGCCTTTGATCCATCTTTATGTGAGGAGAGCCAAGTTCCCAGAGTTGAATCGGTGACAGCGACGCAACCGCGGTCGAGCAACGACGGCCCTCTCTCCGGTGTGATCCGTTGGCTTTTCGGCCAACTTCGCAGCCGCACTCGCGCGCTGCTCGAGCTATCGCGCGCTGGTGATTCGAGCGAAGACCGTGTTCTCACGAGCACATCATAGGCGACCATCTCCACCTTAGGTAATTTTCTTCTCATTTTATCATCTTGTCATTTTTGCAAATTTTTTTAGCACATTATTTCCCCCTCACAAAAATCCATCATTTGTTTATATCTTCTTCCTCATCACCACTATCATATTTGGCATCTCCAAATCCATCTACCCTTTGTCACCATTCTTGTTATGTAAATATTTCTTGTCTAAAGAAAATTAAAAAAAATAAAAAAAATTAAACAAAAAAAGGGTTCTTTCATTACCACCACCACCATTCTCATATCATTTTGTTTCCCTTTTTTGTGTATATATTTCCTTTTTAAAGAAAATTAAAAAAAGAAAAAAAATTCAAAACAAAAAAAAATTCCTTACAATAGTTTATTTTATCAAATCAGTAAAAAAAATCAAAAAAATAAAAAATTGAAAAATAAAAAAAAACGAAGGAGGCAGCAGCCCGCCGCCCCCCCTCCTTCCACGGGTAGGCGGCGCCGGCCGCCGCCCCCTCGCCTTCAGCCGCCCCCACCGGCGCGCCACCGTGCGACCACCGCGCGACCACCGGCGTGCCACCGCACGACCACCGCGCCCCCACCGGCGCTGGACGCCCCCGCCTCCAGCCGAGATCTCAGCCGCCCAGCGCGGCTACTGCCGCCGCCCCCTCTCCAGGACCGCCGCCCTCGCCTCCACCTCGCCTGCGCGCGGCATGCACCGCCCTCCTCGCGGCCGCGCGCGGCCGTACCGCCGCCGCCGACCTCCTCCAGGTGTTGTATTCTTCCTCCTGTGCATAGCCGTGAAGAAGAAGAAGGTCCAACTTCTTTTCTTTATTTTTTTATTGTAAAAATTGCAAAACATTTTTGTATAGTTTCTATAATTACAGAATAGTCCCTATACATGTTTTAGATGTAAATATTGTTTTCTGAAATTGCACAGATACCCCTGTATTCGCATCTTAATTTGGACATCAATGTTGCATCATTTTACTCAATAAAAAATATCATTATGTTGAGCAACTTATCCTCTGTCATGTGATTATTTATTTGTATTTTTATGGTAGTTGGGTAATTAATTAAAAATGGTTAACTGATATTTTGCATAGTTTACCCATTCTGTGCTATTAAATTTATCTCTCACACACGGTTGCTCTAAAAATTTCACAAAAAATATATGTGATGCCTTGAAGAGTGGTTAATTTACTGTCCAAATTTCAAAAAAATAGAGTTATCTTGTGCCTAAAATAAATTGTAGAGTGTTATTAGTATTTGATTTTTAATTAAATCCACATACATCCTTTTCACTAAATTTCAACTCTCCTGGATTGCTGATCTAAATATCTTTCTGAGATAATTCGCACTCTGATTAATTTGATAAACGTGCATTTATTAGAAATTATTTACTCATTGTCACTCTGATTTTACTAAAAAAATCCATAAAAAATTCATATATTGTTAAAAAATTCCAAAAATATTACTGTAGCTTTGTTGCATCATGTTTTAGTTCCAGTAATTTTTTCATAATTTTTCCTTTCTGTTTGTGTGATAAATTGTGAAAAAAACCCATAAAAAGTGTGTATTTTTCATTGTTGCGTTTTAAATCTAAAAAATACAAAAAAATATGTTTTGTGTTCATCACTGGATTAGGATGCTAGAAAAAAATATAATTTGGTTGAATTGGATTAATTTAACATTAAAATTAATTTGGCCTTCTTGTATGCTTTCTTAGTGTCGTAATTCAACCGCATCTTGCATTTACTTTGATTTTTGCATAAAAAATCTAAAAAAAACTGCATTGGAAATCTAGATCCTAAGTTTTTGAATTAAAACCGAAGTTGTTCCTTTGCCTCCCTGAGTTCGACCCCGGCCTTGCCCGGGATATAAATTAAAGCCGAGACACTCTTCACGGAGATCTTCTCTCGGTTCTGACCGAATCGCTAAGTACACGTATTACAACGTGACCTAATTAAATATCGTATTTAGCGATCCGTCACTCTCCCTTCCAGATTTTGCTCGGTCACCGCAGATCCCCTCACCGATGCATGTATCTCGTCATCCCCCCTTCTCGATCAAGCAATCCTCACCGTATCTCAACCCGAATCCTCTCATCAAATCGCCTATTTCTGGCCACCTTTCAAATAAGGTTGCTGCCTACTCAATCTCTTCCTCGTCGAATCTCCTCCGACCTCGTTGCATCTTCATCATCTATCAATCGTTGCCATCTTCACGATCTGGCTCCCACTCACCCTATGTTATAAAATGAAGCCGCATCGCCTCACTTCCACTTCAGCCACTGATAAGCATCGGTACGAGGAGGAAGGCAGTGACAGCGCCTCCCTCCCCCCCCCCCCTTCAACCCGGTGAGATCCGACCACCTTGGTCGTTGTAGTGCATACGCGTGTGCCTTCGCTCCGGTTTGCCGTCGAGCTGATACACCTTCCACTCCTCTGCCCGTTCTCTGCTTCCTACCACCGCACAACTATCTCCCATATATCCACTCTGCACGCCTTCACCGCATATAAGGAGGCCTCGCCCATCTCCAGCCCTTAGCCACGTTCCTCGTCAACTGTTGTACCTGGATGTCTTCTACACATTCTTCTGCTGCCAACTGCCTTCTTCGACTGGAGGTGCCTCCTCCTCGAGCCTCCAGGATCCAACTTCCCATGCAACCATCAAGAGCCACGTCGTCCTTTAAAGCCTTCATCGGAGACATCCTAGGTCGTGCTCCACCAGCCAAATATTCATTGACACCTGTGGGGATCTGATGCCCTCAAGCTTCAACGATCTCCTGTTGGGACCTTGCATCTTCTCCAAATCAAGGTTCTCCACCGATCTCCCCAGGTACTTCACCTTCCACCAAGAGCTCCAGCCAACCTCTACATGAATAACCAATGGTAGTGGTCGGAGCCCCACCCACTAGCCACTCGACTTCGTCGCGTGCTGTCGAGGGCTGGACCCGAGGCCCTCCCATGTATCACGCACGTGCGGAGGGAACTTCTGCAAATAACGCCCCCACGTGATCTGTACGTGCGAGAGGGGTCAATTGCAAAGACACCCCCACAAGTTCGCTCATGCGCAACTGAGCGCCCGCCAAGTGACCCCTAGTGAATTTTTCACAAAAGACCCTCTGGGTCTCGATAATTCTACTTACACCAATGTTCTGCATTTTGTTATCTTATTTAATTTTTTTGCAAATAGACCCCTTTATTCCCTCTATTATTTGAATAATATTCTTGCATCATTTAATTATTTGAAAAATTATACTTTTTTAGAATTGATTCTTTACATAATGGCATGTTTGTGATATTTTTATGCTCTATGGTTAATTAACAATTAATATTCTTGCGAAACTTTACACATTTTCCCAATTGACACTTAGAAAATCATAGATAATTAACCATTGCTCAAAAAATGCTGAAAACTCAAGGATAGTAAAATTAATTATATTTCTCATTGTGCCCAAGAAGAATTGCATTTACATGCATATTTTGCTCTATGAAAATCATTTTGTAGATTTTAATATTTAATTTTTAATAGGTATTAAACTCTACATTTTTAGAGTTTAAGACTTTTCTAGGATATTTCATTTATTAATATATCTTAGATAATTTTATTTCCTGAAAATAATTAGGTTTAATATTTATTATAATTAATTATTTAAATTCACCTTGTTTGCATTCATAAATTCATTATTTATTCATCTTGCATCCAAAACTTCCAAAAAAATTAAAGATCATTCCTTTCACCATAATTAACATCTTCGCCAAGTTTTGTAATTTTTGAACATCATTTGGTTGATATTAATTTTCTAGTCCTTAAAATTATCCTACATTTGCATTTGCATTCTAAAATTGCATTAAAAATACCATAAATATTCCACCTCAAAAAATGTGCACGAAGTTTAATAGACATTAATCTAGGTTGTTCCTTTGCCTCCTCGAGTTCGAATCTGGGGCTTGCCCAGGCTAAATAAACATAAAACTGCTTCGATTAAAATTAACTAAATAATTAAGTGGTTATTTCTTGATTGATGATTACCCATCTACAATGAATGATGACACATTCATTTATTTTAGCGCACGATAATTCACATTAATTAATTGAGGGTAATTTGCGAATCTTCACATGTTTTTCCACTATACGCATTCATTGTAGGGTATAATGAATTTTGATTCACACATGCTTACTTATTACTTGATTATATTGTGTGGGTTAATTGTTGATTTATCCATTGGTCTTTGAGAGGGGTTGACATAGCAGTTGTTGGTCCTGCCTTGTGTGGACCACAAGACCGCTCTTAGGAGCATCCCGTTATTTCACAAACCTGGCAAGTCATTGAGAAACACATCAAGGTATCCTGACACTACCATGATGTCTTGGGTCATCCGCTCCCTCTCGGGCATCTCCCGAACAAATGCTAGAAAAGTATCACATCCCTGATCAATGAGTCTCTGAGCTTTCAATATTGAGATGTACTCCATTTTGGAGTCATGTAAGCTACCCTCGAAAGTAAACTCAGACAAATCTGGAATCTTAAAGACAATCGTCTTCCTAAAGCAATCAACCAAGGCATAATGAGCTGACAACCAATCCATACCAAAAATCAGGTCAAACTCATAAAGTTGTAGTAAAAGACATTCTACGATCATCTCTTGACCGCAAATCAACATTGGTAGACCTATGACCGTCAATCTAATCTTGAATAGTTGGCCACCTATCTCACGTATGTAATATCGAGGATCTATGGCCTTTGCAACTCCACCTACTAATAAATCTTCATTTCATCATATTTATTCTTTCATTTTAGCATTAAATCCCTAGTTAAATACATGTGTATATCATTAATTTGTATAAAATAACACAATAATTAATTGGTGAATACTGCATAAAATACCAAATTTAATACTAAAATAAAAGAATAAAGGAAAGAAAAGAAATAATGAAGTGGCAAAGATATTGAGTGAACCTAGACCAATTGGTCGACAAGGAATAAAAGTCGAGGGATATAGGGCAACCAAATGTACATAAAACACCACACATAAACCCAAATTTTATAGCTCAACAATAGGCTTTGGGACCTATTTTATTTTCCATTATTTATATCTCAAATCAATAAATCCTCAACATGAAACTTGTACATAAAAATACAAAGGAAAATATAAAATTTATTTCAAAAATAATACATTGCGCACCCAGGACATACAAAACAAAAAACTACAAATAAAACATTCAAGATTTTATATATTCTCCATATAGACTCATAATTGAACAAATTCACCTTTATTGTTCATAAAATTAAATTATCAATTCAATGAAGTGGTTTCATTAAAATTGGAGTAAAGATGCAAAAGTTATCATTTAAGTCCCTATTATATTGTATATATGTATATAATAATCAATATATTTATTCTTTATATATTTAGGTTTATTATATTTTTATATACGTGCAAATATTATTCGAAATAGAAAACCTAAAATAAAATCATGCAAAATACATTAAAATAAATAATGCATAAAATATATAAGTAAATTGTACATATATAATACATATACATAATTCACTAATTAAGTAAATAAAATAAAAAATATAATAAAATATATAAATGTGTAATTAAATAAGTTATAAATATATAAAATACATGTATATAATAATAAAATCTAAAATACAAAATAAAAATAAAATACTAGAAATACAATTATATATACCTATGTATATACATGTAAATATGAGCACCTAATAATAATGCTTATAGAAATAAATAAAAATACCCTAAAATAGTACATAAAATAATAAACATTTTTCATATTTTTACCAAAAATTAAATAATTATATTACTATTTTAAATCTAATTACTAACATTTTTTGCAATTCTTTTTCCTGATTACGTGGACCAATCAAGGAGCCCAAACTGTTGACCCGCGGGTCAATAATCCTTTCCTCCTCCATGACTCTTGTTAGTCACGAGGAGGCTGACTTCCCCGCATTTTCACTCCACCTCCATGCTTCCTTTTCTTTCGAGCTCCTCACCCTTCTATTCCTCCCACTTCCTTCTCCATCGCCCTACCTCTAGCCTACATCTAACTCCATCACCGTCACACAATCGATTGGACCCTTTCGCCCCTTCCTTATTCTATAAATAAACCCATCCGACTCTTTTGCCATTTAATCCCTCTTCCTTCTTCATAACCCCCAAAGGAACTATCAGGTGTGAGTCTCGAGTGACAGTTGAGCCTCCCCGATGGAGTGGAGAAGAAGTGGTTGGAGGCGGTCCACCATCGTCGAGTCTCATAGCTCCAACGATGATATCCTGCTCCCTATTTTACGCATGTATGACCTTCCAATTTAGATTCATTTCATCACTTTTAGTTCTAGTACTATAGTGTAGTTTTCAATTCAATCGATTCGCTTGTAGGTTAATTTAGTTTTATGCTTTAGATCTACCGGAGCCTTAAGCTCTACATTGAAATTCACCGTACCCTGACTTTTTCGACCCATATCTACACCCCTCTTCGATCCCGGATGCCTTCTTCACACTTCCCCTCTATTTCTCCCTAGATTCTGCATGGATCGAGGTCCACCAAAGCTCACCCTTCTCCATTCGTCGGAGCTTCAACACCCACTCCCTTCAGTCTGGTATTTAGCTTCATTCTAGGTCGAGGAGGCCCCCCTCGAGACACTCTTCATTTATATGCAGAAACCATTTTTGAACGAGCACCTAGAAGTTCACTCGAAGTTTATCTCAAACCTCTACGTGAGTCGAGCTCTAACCCCCCTCTGATGGGGCATGGACCCATTTAGACCCTCCTGTAGACACGAGGCCTTCCAGCAGTGTTTTGAGCCCATCACCAAGGAAGGATGAGGATGGAGGGTGGAGATCTTCCCGATCGAACTCTCCTAGGCTCTTGTTCTTCGGAGTCATTTGATAGAATGGCTAAGCAGTGGTTCCTAATGCCTGGTCTAAATTGGACAGCCAAATCTTAACAATGGTCATCATTCTTGTATCATTCCCAATGATAAGGATATCATTTACATGAAGCACAATGAACATGATGGTCCTCCCATTAAGTTTCTTGTACACACATAGTTCATCAGGATTCTGTACTAAATCATAGCTCTTTATGGTTCCATCGAATAAGATGTTCCAACTACGAGAAGCTTGTTTGAGCCCAAAGATGGATTTATTTGGCTTGCACATTTTTCCCTCATCAGCTATGAAGACCTGGGGCTTCTCCACATAAATGTCACCTTCGAGGTATCTATTAATAAAAGCGGTATTGACATCCATTTGCCAGATGTCATAGTCCAAGTGTGCATCTATGACAAGCAATGCCCTGATGGATTTGAGCATGCCTACAGGAGATAATATCTCATTGTAATTAATGTCTTCTCTTTGTGTATACCCCTTGACTACTTATCGTGCTTTGAAGGTCTCTACCTTCCTGTCGGGTCTCCTCTTTCTCTTGAATATCCATTTGCACCCAATGGGTTTGACCCCTTTAAGTGGATCTTATAGGGTCTATACACCATTCTTGTGCATGGAGTCTATCTCAGACTTCATTGCTATCATGCAACTATCCATGTCACGATCACTCGAAACTTCATCAAATGAAGTTGGATCATCATCAAACTCTTTTGATACATGCAATCAGTAGCTTTCAGGTTGTCTTACAACCCTAGAACTCCTTCTATAAGGTATTATCGTGTTATTCTCAATTATGTCTTTATTTTATGATGTAGGAACTTCATCTGTCTCGTTAGATTTGATTAGTTCTTTAAATTCATTATTTTCTTGACTTCTAAGGATTCAACTTCCAAAAATTTGACGTCTCTAAAAAGAAATACCTTTTGAGTATCGGGATCATAAAGTTGGTATTAAATATCATTCTTTACGTACCCAATGAAGTAGCACTCTTTAATGCGAGATTCCAGCTTGCTTGCATCCACATTTTTAGCATGGACCAAACAACAACAAATCCTGAAGTGTCATAAACTTGGCTTGATATCATACCAAATCTCATGAGGGATTTTAGTTACATACTTAGATGGAGTCTTGTTTAGGATATAAGTTGTGGTCTCTATTGCATGTCCCCAAAAACTGAGAGGTAAGTTTGCTTTACTCATCATTGATCTTACCATGCATAACATGGTTCTGCTGTGTCTCTTTGCAACTTCGTTGAGTTAAGGAGTACATGGAGGACTATGATTGGAAATAATTCATCTCTTTTTAAGTATTGTTTGAGTTCATCTGAGAGGTATTCATCACCTCGGTCAAATTGAATCCATTTTATATTCTTTCTTCTTTAGTTCTTGACCAAAGGCATGACTTCTTTGAACTTTTCAAAAGTTTCATGTTTGTGACGTAACAAGAAGATAAAACCATACCATGAATGGTCATCAATAAAGGTCACATAATATTGATTTCGATTTCGAGTCGTAGTACGAAAGGGGCCATATACATCAGTATGCATTAGGTTTAATATACCTTTGCATCATTCATCTTTCTTAGAGAAGGGTGCCTTGTAGATTTTTCCACAAATACAATGTTTACAAGTTGGTAAATCATGGACTTCTAGGAAATCCAAATGTCCTTCTTTTACCAGTCTATTGATCCTATCAAGAGACACATGTCCAAGTCTTTGATGCCAGATCATAGTTAAATGATCTTTATCCTCTCTTGATCATTTATAGATTTTAATATTATTATTAATGCATTCTCATCAGTGGTATTGACATTCATAATACATTCATGCATGTTCAATTCATAGAGTCCATCTTCTATTAATAAACCATCTTCAACAAAATTACCATAACGATTTATGATATGTTTATTACAAAAAAGGAAAAATATCCATGTCCAACTAATTTAGACGCAGATAAAAGGTTCCTTCTAATATTAGGAAAATAGAGACTAGATAATGATAGTCGACACATCCTGATGACGATTGTTGCAATGGTTACATCAGATCCCATCTGAATGACTATATCCTCATCATCAAGACTTCTAGTTTCCTAAAATATGCACAGCAACAAATTGCATACATGAAAAGAATCATCGAATCAACAATCCAACTATCTTCTCGTCCTACGAGTAAGTTGGTTTCAATGATGAAAGTAGATGAGTTACCTGCCAGAGTAGCAACTTTGCGCTTCTCAAGGATCTTCAGGTACTATGGATTGTTGTGCTTCTAGTGTTCTGGATGTTTGCAGTGATGGCATACATCCCCTTTCTTGGATGTCTTATATGTAGAAGCATTTGAAGAGGTGTCAATAGATTGGCTCTTCTTCTTTTTCTTTTGAGTTGGACCGTTCTCGGATCCTTGCTTTCGACCACTCTTCCCTTTAATCAATACAACCATTGCATTGTTAGAGGGATTCTCTTTCTTCATGATATCCTCAGTGGATTTCAGTGAAGCAAGTAACTTGGCATTAGTAAGTTTCATCTTATGATAAGATAATATAAACTATTAAAAGATTTAGGAAGAGATATTAGTATTAAATCAGGTTGCATATCTGCATCCTTCTCTGCTCCTAAAGTTTCCATCTCATGGATATACACAAATATTTTGAGTATGTGTTCCCTGATCGGAGTGCCTTCATGCATCTTGCAACGAAGCATATCTTCTATAACATTATATCACTGAGTGCGGTTTACATCACCAAACATCTCCTTCAAATTCATCAAGATGTCTTGAGTTGATTTCAAATGTATGTGCTACTTTTGAAGCACATTAGATAAGAAACCAAGAATGTAGCAATGGGCTAATGTGGTCCTCATCCCACTTCTTGATGAAGTCTTGAGCATACTCAGTCTGATGGTTCTCGTACTTGTTGCTACAGAGCACATACCCGATGTGATAAATCGCTAATACAAGCTCTTAATTTTGGATTCAGTCCGAATAGTTTGTGTTAGTCAACTGATTAACTTCAAGTAGCTTAGATTTCATTTGAAACTAGAAGAAAAATAGAATATACTTTAATATCTTTATTAAGAAAATTAAATAATTTAATATTTCTAAATCAAGGGTTCTCATATTTTCTGTACTTTGAAACTTCCCCTTATAAGCTTTCAAAGCATGAGGCAGGCTAACCAATGGACTCACTATAAGATCTGAATCTCCTTTTCATTTTCATTACACCTCAATAATATGAGAAAATGCAACTACAATGAAGGAAGCAGGAATGATCTTCACCTTACAAGTCCAACTTGTATTCTTAGTTCATTCTTCAACACCCAAACCCCCACATATATGGAGTTAGCATGTTGTCGATTAAACCAACCGTCAATGAGTGAATATTAATTTATATGTGTAATACAATGTCACCTTAATATTTTAGAGAACAACATTGGGGTCACTATGCATATAGCTCATCTCTTTCAGGAAAGGGAGAACCCGAATCCATGGCTATTTGTATTCTGGAGTCATGACTACGCATGAGTGTCTCCAAAAATACAACCCATTGTGATAGAGTTCTTCGCAATGACGTAAAACCTTGGATGTCATCATATGACATAGTCCATATCGTATTTAAATTAATGACTGATCATTTTGAATCATATTCTTATGATTAATCTAAGGGATATAGTTAGGATACATGCTTATTATCTTAGTTTTAATACAATAAAAACAATGACCCTTAAGCTGTCCCAACTAGGGTTTCATCTTCTATGCACTTGATGTTACTTTATAGTATTACACCCTCACTTAATACACTTTAATGTTCCAATTTTAGTTGTTAAATTATGCCATGACGCTTTCACTGCAAATGCAGTGCAGGGTACAAACTAAGTAACCCATTAGCATATCCATAGCCTAAACACCTTCATCGAAATTATTCGAGACAACACAATCGGTGTTCTATTAAGGAGATTTTATCGATCTTTCGACCGTGTATGATACTATATAGTAACTCTCAGAAATTTCAGAAATGTTAAAACTCTTTTTAATTTCTCAAAATGTCTAGTGCAACAATCTATATACTTCTTGAATTTTAAAACTCCTTTTAATTTCAAAAGGTCTAGTAGAACAATCTAGATAATTCTTCGAATCAAAATAATTTTGATTGAGAAAGATGTCTAGCGCAAAAATCTAGACAGTCGTGAATCAATCAAATTAATTCCATAATTTTATAATTGCACTGTAATCATTCAAATACATAAATAATCAGGAGAAAATGAAATAAAAATATTTCATATTTCCAAAATAAATAAACAATAATTTCATATTCAAATTTATAAGCTGCGACAATCGTACTTCAAATTAGAAGACATCATATAACTTGGATTTAAAAATTCATTACAACCTCAAATATTTTTAAAATATTAGGTTTAACTCCTGATATCAACACAACAAAAATATTTCCAACAATTTTGAGTCCTAAAATATAAGAAATA
Organism: Ottelia alismoides; assembly: GCA_037367405.1. NCBI lineage: Eukaryota > Viridiplantae > Streptophyta > Magnoliopsida > Alismatales > Hydrocharitaceae > Ottelia > Ottelia alismoides. Next base: position 15,844 of record JAZKJV010000344.1, read on the forward strand.
GGTCAGCTAAAACAGTTGAGCCCTCTTCCAACTCCACCTATGGAGAAATCCAACTTCTCGAGGCCGCACAGTCGGAATCGTGCGAAGATTTTTCACATAGATCGGAGACTTGTTCTATGACTTATTAATCATCATGCTATTTGACCTAAAAATAGTATCCAAAAAATCAATATTTTCTTTCTACAATCTTTGGTCAAAATCAGAGTCTGTGGTCGTTTTTAACATTCGAATCTTCTCTTGAATGTCACCAACAATTAGTACATATTTTGGTTATGCGTCGAGACCTTCTATAACTCATATATATCTCAAAAATAGGTTTAAAATAGGGGATAATAGTATCAACTTTGAAAGTCACAGAATCATTCAAATCATTAAAATTGTCACAAGACAATGTACCCGATAATTGGGATAATCTATCTGATTATTTATCGGACTTGGATGCAACCCAAATCCTCAAACCAATGCTATATACCAATTAAAGCAAGTAAATAAAAATTTATTCACTACACATTACGAAAACATGGAATATTTGGTCAACTTCTTGCTAAATCAATGTAAGTTCATCGCATGAACTAGAAAATGTAGCACAACAATTTGTGCATTCAAAAATAATAAATTCAAATGAAATAATTTATCAAATAATTTCTGATATTTACAATGAATAGAAAGATACATATCAGGTTTTACCTTTGAAACATGAGTTTCTAATGTAAGAAACATACATAATCAAGTATGGTCTATAATGTTGCTCTCGTGGGCACGGAGACGAATCGCGTTGCTTCCCACGAGCCCAAACATTGATCATGGCAATAGAAAGAGATGTATATGTGTTGTATACACACAAGACTCTTATATATCTCAAAGGTCACGAAATTTTAAGGGACTATTTCTCTCCAAAAAAGGTTAATAAAAGAGAGAGTCTTACTCTCCTTTTATACACATTGTACAATCCTATTGAAGAGTCCTCTCTGCAATTAGACGTGTGCAATGATAGCCCTTGGATTTTTGATCAGGGACTTAAGACTAAGTCCTTATTCAACAATACAATTATCTTCTTTTTATATCCAAATAATTTAATTAGCAAATCAAGCAACGAATCAACATGGAGTTCTTCTCAAGGACTCTTTGTGATGATGCCATGTGTCATCACACAAGCCAACCAATTCCATATATGGAATGAATTTTTATTGTTGATTTATCAATTGATAATACAACAAATTAGAGATCCTTATTCTCAATCGGACTCTTGCATATGGCACCATGTATACTTAGTATACACGTTCGCGCTGACTAAAAATAATCGATGTTATTGCATTTATTTATCAATAAATAAACTTGATAATCATATTATCAAAATTGGAGAAATTATGGAAATAATACTTATGGCTTATGAATCATCTTCATGAGAACAAAAGTAAATGTAAATCCAATTTAAATCTAAAAAATGTGAATCAAATTCACACACAATTTCATGTATTGTAGATATTATGCAAATCATATTTATATAAATATTTATGAGTCATACATATAAATGTTAATTATACGAATCACTATTCATACTAATTAATGAAACATATTTGTGAATCTTATTCACGAAATTCCCCTTATGAATAAAATATAATATTTATTATTACAATATTGACGTCAACAAGTATGAATCCCAGTCCAATTATGACTCATGAATTACAAATACAGATACTTGGATATAATATCAAAAAGACCATACTATCCATGTATAGTGACTTGAAATCTATATGTGAGTCCAATTTTAGGGTTCATGCCATTTTAGATGGATTGTCATTTAATCCAATTAAATCACAAATCACCTAGTTAAAATGGAGTCCCTAAAATCCATCATGTTTCATCACTTCCTAGAAATAGAAGTGTCATGATAAATGATCTATTACGATATATTTAACCCTAAGCATTTTTAATACTCATCCATCCTTCACACTGGAAGGCTTTGGTAAATCTGAAGTTCAAACCCTAGTTTGATTGTCTTCTTCGGAATGTATCAATATATTTCCCATTCGATAAATTGGGCGACAATATCATATACTTTCCAAGAGCATATATTAATATCTCAAACTTGTGTCTCACTTAATAAATAAAAAGATCATGCATGGAATTCATTTTGACCCCAAAATATCTCATGAATGAGCTATGTCTCCTGGTTCATCAATTATGAACATGTATGATTCTCATGAGAGATCATACATTTCATATGACTTCATATGCATACCAATGTGTCGGTATATGGACCTTGGTGTGGTCACTACCTATTGCTTTGTCAAATATGCATACTTAGGCATATAGATGCATATCTGTCCCATTGCCATCTCTTTCTCAGATTGGAGATCTTGTATTGAAAATCTCATGTTTGAAGTCAGTTGTGTCCTCCCAGCTACATGATATTCATATGGCCATGGTACATAACTCTAATTGTACAAAGAGACCTTAATATCAAGCATATTCGCAATAGATGGACATGATAAAACACTATTTTTTATTTCATTTATGGGTCGTCAAGGACTTACAAATCCAACAGACCATTCGCCAACCAATTAGTGGTCTCTGACGAAGGATTAGTGAGTCATTTCGTATCCAAAGAAAGAGAGCAGCAAGATTCATCATCTTTGGTTTGGATTGAGAAAAGTGAGATTGGAATTGGTTTTTTTTGTTGCAATCCGAAAACAAAGCCTATTCTGAGGGAACTTTCAAGAATCAAGAGTCCAAGAACATATGTAGAAGACTTGACTTTAGTCCCACCGTGATCACCAGGACTAAGAATCGGTCTATCTATGTGAGCCCCCCACAGCGGACTAATGGGATATTTGTTAAACTTTTCATTTTCTTCTTTGGACGGAAGATGGGCTTCTCAAAATTGATCGAGCAAGACTTTATCATGTTCTTTGTGACTTTATCAAAATTGATCCCCCCACATGCAGTCTCCTTCATCTTCAGTATGATCTAAGGCACCTCAAATTTGAAGATGTTGTTTGAAGCAAGGTTTTAAAAAATGGTCCGGACATTGAACTGATCAATCTTCGATTTGGTCCAACTGAGTCGGACCGTCAGTCCAAATCGGTGATGATGTCAGCATGACATCGTTATTCCTATCAACTTAGAAAAAATTGGACTGGGCTTAATTTATTGGTTAGGCCAGTCGAAATCATTTTTTGAACTGATAAAACCTGATACGTATACATAAATATGTATGTGTATATTAATGAAGTAATCGTTTAAAATATGAAATCTTTCGATAGAATAAATGATTGTTTATTTCAAGTAAAACTCTATAAAAGTTAGCCCTATTTTCTAGTAGTATATATGAATAAAATAGTGTAATCATGTATGTACAGCTGCTTCTAGAAAACTAGTCTTAGAAGGTAGGAGCACAACTATTATTCCAAAAAAGAAAGGTCATAATTGATATTGCAGAAGTTAAGAAGGGTACAAGTATTAAAAATACTATTATTTAATTATTTAATTATTTATTTTCTGAAAATTTACCAAACCATCAAAACTGGAGCAATCCAAATCAACCCAGTCTAAGCACTAGTTGAACATGATTTTTTATTTTCTTCTTTTTTTTAAAATTAATTACATAAAACCAGCTGAATCGACCGGATCAGGGTCAATTACCGATCAATTGACCGGTCCGATTACTTAAACCATTGTTTGAAGGCCAGGCACAACACCATTGCATGCGGTAGATCACCACTCAAAACCTCATTGTCTAGAATAAAATTTTCAAGTTACCCCTACTTTCAAGTCTTTTAGTTCATTTAACCTTAATTATAAAATCCTATAAAATTTATTATCATCTTCCTTGCATTATATTTCACTTAGTTTTGATCTTTTCCATGTCATGTATGAATTATGAATTATTTTATTATTAGTTCATTCAAAAATGATGCATTTCCAATGTGATACTTTTATGCTCATATTTATGTTATCATGTTTATATCACAATGATTGAATCCTTATTTTTGAACTTACAAATATTTTAAAATTTTAGCTTGCGAGTCTTTATCTTCACATTCTGAATTGATCCATTATTAAATATATGACAATGAATATTATTTATTTCTTCATTCTTTGAATTTACTATGAATTTTATATTCGTTGTTATATTCCTTGCAATGAATTATATAATAATAGTTATTCTTTAACTTTTTATTTTAAGGAATGAATAATAAAAAATTTAACGAATAAATTAATAGAAAGATTGTTGTTATGTGAACTTTTAACAACGAATATGAGATTTATTTCTAATTACTAGAACAAAAGATAATTTGCAACAAATAATATCTATTGTTATATCCTTTACCTCTAAAGATATGGTAACGACTATTCAAATTATTAGTTGAGGTTAAGTTTGTTGTAGCGTTAGATCTATTCGTAGATTTTTAATGTAATTTCTCTTTCTTACTTTTAATAATTACTTAGTAAATTCATTCTTGTCTACTCACATAGAAAATGTAGGAAAATTGACATTTAGACAAAATCCATTACTTCTCTTTTAACTTCTTTCTTTAGGGTCATTAGTAGACCAAAATTTACAAAAAAATGTCATTTAGGAAAGTCATCAAGAATAATAAAATATATCCTTTTTTACTCACGTTTATTTGAAAATTTGAGCATTTATTCCTATATAGGTAATTCAGTTGCACAGAACTCGTATATTAAAATTATAAAATAAAAAAACAAAAAGCCAATAAATGATCTATAGGATTGCAAGTAAGCTTGTTTATCTTCCTTGTTCACGTACGTGAGTAGATCGCCTGCTGTAGCATCCCCAGCTGTAATGCAGGGGATGCGTCGAATGGGAAATGGACGATCCAGATAGGGAGCCGACTATCCCACATCCCTATCTGGATCGTCCATTCCCCATCCGACACATCCATGTGTTAAAGCAGGGAATGCTCATACGACCAGATCCCTCAGTACAACTAGTTTGCAGTGTAAAAATCTCATATTTTATTCCTATTGCACATAAAAACTGGGGGGAAATAAGACAATCTCCATACGAGCCACATCTTGTTCTGAGTGAGCTGAAAACCGGATCAACGCTCAATTCTATTCCTCACACGGATCGGCGAGTACTAGAACTAAACAGCAAAAAGAAAATCTTGTCAGAATCAATGTTGGATGGATGCAAATGGGGGAATCAATTGGTGTTGAAAGGTGCGCGGTCCATTCAAACAGAAGGAAACGCCAAGTGGAAGTGTGGGAGGCCACATGGCTTGTGCAGTTGCTGCCCCTCAGTAATGGTGAGAGTCTCTCTCGTGAAAGGTGGAGGAGATCTGAACAGCCCCCTCCTTTAATGGAGGGGCCTTCATGCAGGCACCACCAACCTACATGGTCAGGTGCTACTGTCCCGTACATTTAAGCCTCCATAAATCGATGTAGGTATCATGTAGCAAATCCAACAGGTATTAAATTTAGAGAGAGAGAGAGCAAGTGAATCGTTCAGTTGCAACGATGAACCCCCACCTCGTTCTCTCTCTTCTGTAGTATAGTCTCTAATGGCATTTATTGTCATCGGCAATATTATGTCCTGGTCGAAGGTCCTTGATGTGCGAGTTCATCCCCCGGCGATTGCGATGTGATATATACGAGTGTATCTACGTATAATTACCATAATTACGCTCTGCTTCTTGCATGCAACCGTATGTGCCGGTCGAATAACCCTGCTGGGTAACCACTAACTTTGACAGGAGAGAGAGGGAGGGGATGAGCTGATTGTGGACCACATCATCGGCAGGTCCATTCGCTTCTCTACAATACTGCGGAGGTATGCTGTAAAACCCTCAACCGCGAGCCGTTCGATCTTGATCGAACGGTTCGCATTAAATGAGTGTTTTTGTGAGCTTTTACCGTGTGAATTCGTGGGAATCATTCGATAAAGATCGAGCGGTTAAAACTTGATCTCAATTTACAGCAGCTACTCTATGGAGGGAGGTTGAGATGAAGATGAGTCACTAAGGCCCTGTTCGTTTGGGGTATAAGGAGGAATGGAATAAGGGGAATAAGCCCCCAACACGCTTTCCCGTGATACGACTATTCTCCATTATTTCATCTTATTTCACTCTTATTCCTATCTTTATCCCACCTTACTTACCTTTATTTCACCTTATTCTCTTTATTCTTATCCTCTAGCCGAATGGAGAATAGACCATTATTCCCCTTATTCCTCATCCTTATTCCTGCTTATTCTCCTACCGAACGGGCCCTAAGGATGGAAGGGGAGATCACGAAGGTGGTTGCATATAGGAGGAAGGGTATTTGTGGATTGTCTTACTTTTCTGAAGGACATTTGTGGAAAAAATTATATAAAATGGGTGTTGCTTCACAGACCGTATCGTCAAACTTAAATGTCTTACCCAATGGAACATCGTAACTCGTAAATACAGTGTAAAACGTGGTTCTCTTAAAAGGATAACGGTGTGATTACGTTTGGAATGCATTTATATAATTAATTGTTAAAGGATATACGTTTAGATATTCCTTTGGAGAAGTAGAATAGATCGCTTTGATATTGATTTTTTCCACTGCTTACGGGACGGACAGAGTTTAGTTAATGGCAAAACCCGCTGGTTTCATTCTCATATCTTTCCAGGGCACTAAAAAAAAGTAAATTGCATAAACGTCCTTTAACTATACACTCGATTTCAGTGTCAGGTATTAACTTAAAAAGGGTTAAAATGTGGTAATCAAACTTTAATATTTGTCTCAATATGGTCCTTGATTATTGAAATTTAATCTTTTAAAGAGGAAATGGTTAACTAAATTTCAATAGTCAAGGACTACATTGACACAAATACAAAATTTCGGGTACCACGTTGTTACCTTTTAAAATTCATGTATGGCATTGAAATCAAGCGTATAAGTCACGTACAGTTTTGTAATTTACTCTTAAAAAAAGTAGAGGTATAACTCAGGAATATGTCTTCTACTAGTAAGTGATTTTTATCACTTGCGTCCCACTTAACTTCTGCAGTATTAGTTATATCTTTTTCTATTTTGAAATATCAGTTATGCTCTTACATTCATGTAGTTTTATGACTTAGGACCCTCGGATTATGTTACCATATATCTATATCTCAAAGAGACATTAACTTTTGGGAGCTGGATCGTCTGTTGTAGCCCTTGCTACAGCAGAGTCTGCAGTAACGCTTGAAGCCACTCGATCTTGATCGAGTGAATCCCACGAATTCGCATGATCCGAGCCCACAAAAAGTGTGAATGCGTGAGAACCGCTCCTTTAAACGAGCGGCTAACTTTTGAACATACAGGGTCATGCATTCTCAACTCCGCTGCCTCTAATCTCCTCCAGCCCCTCCTCCTCGGTCCCTTCGCCTTCCAGCCCATGACCTCCTCCTACGCCTGACTCCCTCCAGCCCCTTCCTCTGTCGCCTCTCATCTCCTCCACCTCCCGCCTCTCCCCCTGTACGCCCTAGCTTCTCCCCTCTGTCCCCTTTCTCCTCCAATTTATCAACCGAGTCCTCATTGCAGTTCTGGAACCTCCAACAACAACCACGTCGCTTGATAAAAACCCTAGAGCTTATTGTGGTTCTTCCTGATATCGCTGACCGATTTGAACCAAATCGAGACAGTATATTCAATTGCAGGAGTGCCAACTTTGGGAAAATTAAGGCCCGATGCCTCCATCCTGAATTCTCTACTCTGATCAATCACCTTCTGGAGCACCATCACCGCTGCTCAAGATCGTTTAGTAGCAACTTTAGAACCATCATACCAAGAACAATTATTGTGCGGCATCAACAACCCATCTTCGGGACAGTCAAGATCCCCAAATCTCTACAACGAACCCGATACCATCTTCTCTTGCAATCCTCTTCTTCGATTAGGTTCTGCTATTCAAGAATCGATTAAAAACAAGACGCATCACCTGAAGCTTCTTTCATAGAAACAAATGGCGAAGGAAGAGACTTGGGAACAAGATAGTTACGGCTTTCCCTAATTTTCATCCTCCACCTCTTAGAGCTTCGCAACTCATTCAGGTAATCTGCCTCCCTCCTTCTCCTCCTCTCTAGATCTTCTTCTTCTTCCACCTTTCCCTGCTATCTCCATTCTCCCCCCCCCCCCAACCATGTTTTTGGATCTGAAAACTCCAACCAACGAAACTCGATGTGGATCAACTGGAGCAAGAACTCACTCCTATCCTCGCCACAAAGCTCCCTCATTCCACATATTGCCAATGCAGACACAGGCTCTCTACTTGTAGCCCCACCTTTAAGATTCTCCTCAAAGCCCTGATCCCAAATCACCTTGCCCCTCCATAGATCGATACACCACCACCTCCAGTTGTAGGCACCCCAAAATTGGGGATGCTTTTCAGGACTCGTTCCTCTTTTCATAGACTTTAGCCGGGTACTGAGTTGTATCTCAACACTGATTGAAGCACACACCGTTGTCTCTTGGACGCGGTAGATTCTTCAATTAGAGAACGACGACGTGGGTACCATTATTTCTGCTCTACTAGCTCGTGATAGAGGGGATGGCCGAAGGAAGGAGGCGGAGGAAGGGGTCAGAGTGTTGGGAAAGAAAGAGATATCGACTCTGCTCTGATACCAGTTGATGGAAACACGATCCACCGGTGTCATCTCCTCTCAGATACTGGTTGTTGGCGATACGAGCCACCATACAAATGCGGAAGCGGATGCACAAATGATCACCACCACGGAAGCACGTGAAGAGAGAACAAGTAGATATAATGGTGGTCGTTCACCTCTCGCGACCACCCTAGAAGAAAAATCATTAAAAGAAGAACGAGTACAACTTTCTATGTTCCCTCGATTTCTTCTTCTCTTCTCTACCTCTCCCCTTTCTCTAGGGGTTACATTATTCTTATGGTGGTGTTGAGACAATGCCTCTGACACCCTCTATATAGTCAAGTTACAACCCTATAGTCATATTTCCAATAAGACTATCAACTACTATTAGGATTAGGAGTCCAATCCTAATGACCATAACCCTAACAATCTCCCCCATGAGTTGCATTCCATCATGATCTCTTCATCATCTTAGATCTGCGTTGGGCCATCATCATCATCTGCAAGTTTCATTAGCAGGAACTCGCCGCCTCTGGGTGACGCACCCGTCATTGGGTGCTCTCAACGTGCCACCTTGTATGATCTCCTATCGATCGTCACTAACAGAATTCTTTGACGCATATGGTCGATTTCCGATGAATCTCGTATTCATCATGCTAAAAGCCGCTAATTAAAACCCCTGCTTAATCAATCCAATAAAAATACACATCAATTCTTTATTTTTATCCTGTATAATATTGTGTATAATTTACCATTAATTTTTTGTATTTAATTTTCCTTAATTTTTCTTATTTTATTTTATCCTCAAAAACCCCTAAAAATTAGGTAGAATAATTTTCTATAAATCACTGACCATTACAAAGCCTAACAAAATACAAAAACAACTCAAAGATAAAAATCAGGTGTTTTTATCCCCCGAAAAATACCCCCAAAAATACTTTTTCTACAAATGACCTCTTTTGGCTTTTTGACCAACATGAAAGTTGTAGATCTCGTCGAGACGAGCAACTTTCATGTTTTGACTTTTTCCTAATTTTACCTCTAACTAATTCTTGTCTATTTATCTTTGTATTTTTACTTTGAATTTTTCTGATTGGGCCACGTGGCGCCCTCTGGGCCAGCCACGTGGCCCTCTCCTCTTTCCGCCACCCGGCGCCTCTCCTGGCCCTTGGATCAAGCTCTCCCAGTCTTCATCTCCGCCATCCATCACCCGCTCCATTCCCAGCCGTATGATCTGATCCCAGATCAAATCGTCGCCACTCACTTCCGCTCTCATCTAAGCCCTCCGATCCTGCTACCATCCAACGTTCCCCCGCAATCCACGTCATCCATTAATCCTGGGCCGTTGGATCCTCTACATCCCGCCTTCATCTGAGCCCTCCATCGTCGCCTCATCCCCAGTCGTAGGATCCAGCTCCCAAATTGAATCTCTGCCATTGTCTAGCGCCTTAATCCTAGCCGTCGATCTTTCTTCCATCCAACGTCCGTCATCACCCCACATCGCCAATTCATCTCAGCCACTCGATCCCATTGTTATCCCAAGGCTGATATCTCTCCATGTCACCCCTTCATTTCCAGCCATTGGATCTTCCCCTCCTCTCCTTCTAAACCACCCGTTAGCGCCTTAACCTCAGCCATAGGATCAGATCCTAGGATCTGATCGCAGCCCTCCGCCGCTCTCCCATCCCAGCCGTTGGATCACGGGATCCAACGGTCAGGAGATCATCTTCCTCCTCCGTAACCCCCCTCCCCCCAGCCGTTTCACCTCGCAAACCGCTACCCCCTTCCATTTTTGGCCGCCACCTCTGGCCATCCCTCTCGCTCATAACGCCTCTCCCTCACAGCCATGTCCCCCGCCATCCTCGCGCGACCCTCATGACCACTCGCCATCATTTATTCGCCGTTAAAACCCCCATCGAAACATCCCCCCCTTCATCATGTAACCGCCAACCGATCTCCGCCTATTTAAGCCATCCCCTGCCGCCCGAGACCCTCGTCCACCATTTTAGGCTTTAGCCCTGCCTTCCCCCACCCCTCCAGTGACAGCGGAGCGGCGGATCTTCATGGCGGCGGTGGTTTATACTGGTGTCGACCCACGGTCGCTTTGGCCATGTCGCGGTTGGCTCCGCCACTGCTGAGCACCGAGGAAAATCGCCCTCGTTGTGCGACGACCCCCCGAGGTCCGATGAGGGCCTCAGCCCAGATCACTGCCTTTGCCACACCTTGTTCCGGCGAGGTGCTTTTTCCTCTGACTTTGCCAAATTTCCCCAACTTCGTCGCTCGCCTCCAACTTCACCTGACCATCCTCCGACCCTCACCATCCATCAGTCATCCTCGCCGACCACCTTTCTTTTCTCCAGGACCTCCCCTCACTCCGACCCCCTTCTGCTCCAACGCCGCCGGAAAAGAAGCCCTTGGCCACCGCTTCTCGTCGCCTCCACGGCCTCCACTCACTCACAGAACCTTCGCACTCACACGCACCACGCTTCGGCTGCATCTAACGCTTGCAGGAACCATCAATGGTCGGAGCTCGCATCACCCATCAATCTCAATATTCTCCTCTGATGACCATGATCCGTCGAGCAGCTTCAGACATCGGCGGAGCTCCGTCTGGTCCCCACGGGCTTCGCCAGGAGCTCTACCATCTTTATCGACCATCAGGCGATCCTCCTGGGATCGGTGGAGCGCGACATGCCTTGCCGGAGACCCGCCTTCTCCGGTAGAAGGTGGAGGAGCACGAAGACACAAGTGTGGTCCGATCATCCGATCGGACGGCTACGATCAAGCCATGTGGCAGCCCCAGCCTCCACCTGAGCCTCCACGCTGACCCTACAGGCTCGAGTGGCCTTATCCTCGAGCCGAACCTCTAGATATTGCCACGTATGTCGAACCTGCAGGAGCTGTCCTGAGCCTGGTCCCTCACGTGCAGCGTACGTGGGGTGCTGGGTAATTTACGTGAAAGACCCTGAAAGAATTGCTATTCGCATTTTGGTCCTCAAGGCGCGTGCCTCACGTGCGCGCTTGGGGTATTTTACATGGATACCCTGTCGGATTTTGGAAATTACAAAAATTCCCTCGCGTAGGACAATTTACACAGGGGCCCAGGCAGTTTTTGGTCTTTACATTTAGGTCCCTCCAGAGACCTAAATGTAATATTTATCATTTATTTTTCTTGTATTTTTATTACATGTATGCCCCTGTATTGTTTTTAGCATAACTTGAGCATCGTAGGTCCAAATTGCATGATTTTAGTGTCGTTTTGATCCTTATTTTGTCCTCTACATCTTAGCATGTTTAATTGTCTCATTTGCCACTGTTTTAATTGAAGTGAATTTTTATGTGAAAAATAGGACCCTGCTCTCCTTGTCTTGCTTTGACTTGATGACCACTTTTTATTGTTGTGATTAAATTAACACTGATTTCATTTCTATTATGATGCTCATAATTTTCAGGGTATAATTGTCGCCTTTTATTTAGCTAACTTGTAACCTTGCATATTTAATCTTGCATCACTTTCACTTACATAAAAATCAATTAAAAAAATTGCATGCATCATGGCTTTGCTTTGTAAATAGCATAGTTCTTCATATGGACCTGAAACTGAAAATAACTCACATTGTGCTTCATGAATAGAAATTCGATAAACATATTAGGTAGATGTGTCCCTGTGTTCGACCTTGGTAGACTTGCCAAGTAAAAATACTCCACAGCATTCAAACGACTGTGTTTTTTGTTGAACCAAATTTGCCTCCTATATTACGATATTTATTCATTCTTAAAGAGGTTGATTTCACGTTCATCAAATGGCATCGTTGCCGGGGATACGACTTTGCTTAATTATTGAATTTTGATTTTCTTTGATTCTCATTTCATGCATCAATTTTTACATCTGCTGATTTAATTTCTCGGTGTGTCTAACTTTTCTCTTTTGTGGCAGGGCCCATGATGATCGAGGATGCTTGATCCTCTTGGAGGTGTGAAGTTGGGAGCTTCCGCTGAAAAGGCCGCAAAAGAATTCGGGAAGAAATTTTAGGAGTTTTAGATCAGACAGCCTGCATTGCATATTGTAAAAAAAACTTGCATCTGCATTTTTATTTCCAGTTTTGCATGTTGTACACAAAAAAGAAAAAAAAGAGTAAATCACTTGATGATCTACCCCCCCCCCCCACACTTACACATACACACTCACCCCCACCATCTCCCCCTGTATCTCTCTCTCTCTCTCTCTGTGTGTGTGTGTGTGTGCGTGTGTGTATATTTCACGAAACCCCTCCCCCTCACCCTTGTATCATAGAACACCCTCCCCCCCCCCTAATTCAGACTTTACTTAGGCTATTTGTAGCCTAAGTATGGGGGGACCTGCCTGCTCATCCCTCCCTCATTCTGTCTTCTTATATTTAGGTCGATTTTGGCCTAAGTATAGGGGGACCCTACTCCTCAGTTCTGCTATATCACCCTATATTTGATCGAGTCTTGCCTTCATGGCACTTGTGCTATGAGGACATAGCAAAATTTAAGTATAGGGGGTATACTGTATATTACTGTATATTTACTTTAGCCTTCGCTCGCATTTTTAAAACTTTTTAAATTTTATTTTCGGGCTGGGTTTTGGTAAACTGGTGAACTGAGTTTTGTAAAAACCTTGTAAAAATTGTTTATTAAAATTAAGGGATTAGTTTTTGTAAATGTTCCTTTTCAAAAAAATGAAAAATTAAAAACCCTTCTTGGAATTAGACTCTGACTACTATGCTTAATAGACATTTTCAGTGAGGGAACCCCGGTCTCCCTTAGCAGAGTGGGTGGTTTAGAGGACATCGCATTTGGCCCCGTCCTCAAGTAACACGGGTCTCGGCCCGTACTTACACCCATACTGGCTGAGAATAGATACTTTTATTTGAGCCTGGGCCAGTCACTGTCTCTCCAAAGAATCAAAAAAAATAAAAAAAATAAATAAATTAAAACCTATAAAAATCTGCAAAAGACAAAAATCACACCAAAATTCACTAACCAAGGAGTTGGTGTATTCCTGACACATTTTCACACTCACTCAAGGCTTGAGGATTTTGAGGACACTGGATTTTTGTGATCTTGAGAGTATGAGTTAACATGCATTAGTCATTAGGGTTTTTAAGACTTAAATATCCACACTTCCCTAGTTTGAAAGATTTGAGCACTATATTGCACTCTTCATCTCTACCTTCAAGAAAAATATGATCAGCACAATCACTTCCACAACTGCATGATTGATGAGCTGAGTTGAGATATCACTTGAGGAACTAGGACCAGAGATTTGAGTTTAGACCCGATCTAATGATATTTGAGGATGGGATAAAGTTAATGAAGGCTTCAGAAAACGTGAGTGTCAGCAAAATCCTAGCCAGTATGTGAACAAGATTCATATGATATCTCTTTGATATTTACCTATGTGCCAGGGTGTGATGAAACTTAATGGAAATTGTTGATCAGTGTGCGCCAAATTTTGGTAAAAGCAGTGGAGCTAGCCAACAAAATAAAAGAAATGTCAAAGAAAAATCTCTAAATTCCAAAGTCAAATTACAAATGAGCTTCCACCAATGGCGAGCGCTCCCAAACATTTTCAAAGTGTCCACTTGGACCAAGCGCTAATTAGGACCAAGGAGTCGGGCTGACACCACAAAAAGGGCCATGCATCGTAAGCGATACAAGTCTGGGCGTCGAAGGTATCTTAGATACTCAGAAAAGACACACCCCAATGTACTCCCAGAAAAACAAGTGCAGACAACTCCAACTCTTTTGACGGACACATTGCTCAACAATATAATAATTTATATGTGTTGAGTAAAAGGCACTCGAGAGGCCACTTGTTCCAATGTGAGGGTGAGAAAAATAGACACAATCCCATTACATCCATCATCTAGTCGTCCATCAACATTTCAAGTCTGACAAACTAATGAGACGGTTGACTGAAGCAAGAATAGACTTATTCCCTAGTATTGAGGATAGGTCTAGAGGAGAGTCTTTGGGACTGGAACTTTGAGTGATGTATCGACTCGGCTCTCATGAAATACAGTACACTAAATTTCATATCCTTATATTATGTAGAAAAAGAGAGTCTGATAATTAGAGAAGTTGGATTCCTTCTGACTAAGGCTTAGATAAACCTGTAATTTTAGGATCTCTTTAATTAAGGGTCTTCGAAAGATTGAGCCTTGATTTTTTCACGCACACTGTCAGGAATTAATGTGACTCCTTCATTCTTTAGATGCTCGAGGACGAGCATGGTTTAAGTATAGGGTATGATGAATCTCGTATTCATCATCCTAAAAGCTGCTAATTAAAACCCCTGCTTAATCAATCCAATAAAAATACACATCAATTCTTTGTTTTTATCCTATATAATATTGTGTATAATTTACCATTAATTTATTGTATTTAATTTTCCTTAATTTTTCTTATTTTATTTTATCCTCAAAAACTCCTAAAATTAGGTAGAATAATTGTCTATAAATCACTGACCATTAAAAAGCCTAAAAAATACAAAAACAACTCAAAGATAAAAATCAGGTGTTTTTATCCCCCTAAAAATACCCCCAAAAATACTTTTTCTACAAATAACCTCTTTTGGCTTTTTGACCAACATGAAAGTTGTAGATCTCGTCGAGAAGAGCAACTTTCATGTTTTGACTTTTTCTTAATTTCACCTCTAACTATTTCTTTTCTATTTATCTTTGTATTTTTACTTTGAATTTTTCTAATTGGGCCACGTGGCGCCCTCTGGGCCAGCCACGTGGCCCTCTCCTCTTTCCGCCACCCGGCGCCTCTCCTGGACCTTGGATCAAGCTCGCCCAGCCTTCATCTCTGTCGTCCATCACTCGCTCCATTCCCAGCCATATGATCTGATCCCAGATCAAATCGCCGCCACTCACTTCCGCTCTCATCTAAGCCCATCGATCCAACTACCATCCAACGTTCCCCCGCAATCCACGTCATCCATTAATCCTGGGTCATTGGATCCTCTTCATCCCGCCTTCATCTGAGCCCTCCATCGTCGCCTCATCCCCAGCCGTAGGATCCAGCACCCAGATTGAATCTCAGCAATTGTCTAGCACCTTAATCCTATCCGTCGATCTTTGTTCCATCCAACATCTGTCATCACCCCACGTCACCAATTCATCTCAGCCGCCCGATCCCATTGCTATCCCACGGCTGATATCTCTCCACGTCACCCCTTTGTTTCCAGCCATTGGATCTTCCCCTCCTCTCCATCTAAACCACCCGTTAGCGCCTTAACCTCAGCCATAGGATCAGATCCTAGGATCTGATCGCAGCCCTCCACCGCTCTCCCATCCCAGCCGTTGGATCACGGGATCCAACGGTCAGGAGATCAACTTCCTCCTCCGTAACCCCCTCCCCCCATCCGTTTCACCTCGCAAACCGCAACCCCCTTCCATTTTTGGCCGCCACCTCCGGCCATCCCTCTCGCTCATAACGCCTCTCCCTCACAGCCATGTCCCCCGCTATCCTCGCGCGACCCTCATGACCACTCGCCATCATTCATTCACCATTAAAACCACCGTCAAACCCCCCCCCCCTTCATCATGTAACTGCTGGCCGATCTCCGCCTATTTAAGCCATCCCCCGCCACCTGAGACCCTCGTCCACCATTTTAGGCTTTAGCCCTGCCTTCCCCCGCCCCTCCGGTGACAGCGGAGGGGCGGATCTTCATGGCGACGGTGGCTTCTGCCGGTGTCGACCTATGGCTGCTTTGGTCGTGTCGCGGTTGGCTCCGCCACTGCTGAGCACCGAGGAAGATCGCCCTCGTTGTGCGACGACCCCCCGAGGTCCGATGAGGGCCTCATCCCAGATCACTGCCTCCGCCACACCTTGCTCCAGCGAGGTGCTTTTTCCTCTGACTTCGCCGAAATTCCCCAACTTTGTCGCCCGCCTTCAACTTCACCAGACCATCCTCCGACCCTCACCATCCTTCAGTCATCCTCGCCGACCACCTTTCTTTTCTCTAGGACCTCCCCTCACTCCGACCCCCTTCTGCTCCAACGCTGCCGGAAAAGAAGCCCTTGGCCACCGCTTCCCGTCGCCTCCACGGCCTCCACTCACTCACAAAACCTTCGCACTCACACGCACCACACTTCGACTACATCTAACGCTTGCAGGAACCATTACTGGTCGGAGCTCGCATCACCCCGTCAATCTCAAAATTCTCCTCCGATGACCATGCTCCGTCGAGCAGCATCAGACATCGGCAGAGCTCCGTCTGGTCCTCACGGGCTTCGCCAGGAGCTCTGCCATCTTTATCGACCATCAGGCGATCCTACTGAGCTCGGTGGAGCGCGACATGCCTTGCCGGAGACCCGCCTTCTCCGGTGGAAGGTGAAGGAGCACGAAAACACAGGTGACATCCGATCATCTGATCAGACGGCTACGATTAAGCCACGTGGCAGCCCCATCCTCCACCCGAGCCTCCACGGTGACCCTACAGGCTCGGGTGGCCTTAGCCTCGAGCCGAACCTCCAGATGCTGCCACGTATGCCGAACCTGCAGGAGTTGTCCCGAGCCTGGTCCCTCACGTGCAGCGTACGTGGGGTGATGGGTAATTTACGCGAAAGACCCTGGAAGAATTGCTATTTGCATTTTGGTCCTCCAGGCGCGTGCCTCACGCGCGCGCCTGGGGTATTTTACAGGGATACCTCGCCGGATTTTGGAAATTACAAAAATGCCCCCGCGCATGGATAATTTACACAAGGGCCCAGGAAGTTTTTGGTATTTGCATTTAGGTCCCTCCAAGGACCTAAATGTAATATTTATCCTTTATTTTTCTTGTATTTTTATTACATTTATGCTCCTGCATTATTTTTAGCATAACTTGAGCATCGTAGGTCCAAATTGCGTGATTTTAGTGTCGTTTTGATCCTTATTTTGTTCTATATATCTTAGCATGTTTAATTATCTCATTTGCCACTGTTTAATTGAAGTGAATTTTTATGTGAAAAATGGGACCCTACTCTCCTTGTCTTGCTTTGATTTGATGACCACTTTTTATTGTTGTGATTAAATTAACATTGATTTCATTTCTATTATGTTGCTCATAATTTTTAGGGTATAATTGTAGACTTTTATTTAGCACACTTATAACCTTGTACATTTAATCTTGCATCACTTTCACTTGCATAAAAATCAATTAAAAAAATTGCATGCATCATGGCTTTGCTTTGTAAATAGCATAGTTCTTCATATGGACCTGAAACTGAAATTAACTCACATTGTGCTTCATGAATCGAAATTCGATAAACATATTAGGTAGTTGTGTCCATGTGTTCGACCTTGGTAGACTTGCCAAGTAAAAATACTCCACAACATTCAAACGACTGTGGTTTTTGCTGAACCGAATTCGCCTCCTATACTACGATAATTTTAGATTATTAAAGAGGTGAATTTCACGTTCATCAATTTCTCCAAGAGACCATCCCCATATCACGACCTCTAAGGATTGCTCTATCTACTGTAGCGTCCACTCGTTGACGTCGAACCTCGCTTTAACCCGCAATGTTGTGTCTCTTTAATAACGTTGAACCCGACTCTGATACTGCTTATTGGGAATGAAAGCGATACCAACTCATCTCTGATACCAGTTGATGGAAACACAACCCACTAGTATCGTCTCCTCTCAGATACTGGTTATTGGATACGAACCACCATACAAATGCGAAAGTGGATGCGCAATCGATCACCACCATGGAAGCACATGAAGAAAGAATAAGTAGACTTGACGGTGGTCAGTCACCTCTAGCGACCACCAGAGAAGAAATATCACTAAAAGAAGAGTGAGTACAACTCTCTCGGTTCCCTTGCTCTCTTCCTTTCCTCTCTCTCTCCTTCCTCTAGGGTTTACATTGTTCTTATGGTGGTGTTTAGGCAATGCCTCCCACACTCTCAATATATAGCACAGTTACAACCCTATAGTCATATTCCCAATAGGACTATAAATAGAATACAACTCATCTACTATTAGGATTATGAGTCTAATCCCATTAGAATTTGCAATCCTAATATGACCCTAATCCTAGCAATCTCCCCCTTGAGTTGAATTCCATCACGATCTCTTCATCATTTTGGATCTGCATTGGGTCGTCATCATCATTTGCAAGTCTCGTTTTCAGGAATTCACCGCCTCTGGGTGACGCACTTGTCGTTGGGTGCTCTCAACATGCCACCTTGCACGATCTCCTGTCGATCGTTGCTAGTATAATTCTTCGACATCTCTGGTTGATTTCTTCAAAAGATCACCACCATATCATAGCTTCTAAGAATTATGCTATATGCTGCATCGACGTCCATTCATTGACGTCGAACCTCACTCTGACCTGCAACGTCGTGTTCCTTTAACAACGCTAAACCCAACTATGATACCACTTGTTGGGAACGGATGTGATACCAAATCTGCTCTGATATCACTTGATGGGAACACGATCCACCAGTATCGTCTCATCTCGGATACTGGTCATTAGCGATACGAACCACCATATGAATGTGGAAGCAGATGCGTCATTGATCACCACCACGGAAGCACGTGAAGAATAAACAAGTAGATATAATGGTGGTCGTCACCTTTTGCGACCATCAGAGAAGAAAGATCAATAAAAGAAGAACGAGTACAACTATCTCCGTTCTCTCGCTCCCTTCCTCTCTTCTCTTTCTCTCTCTCCCCTTTCTCTAGGGCTTACATTGTTCTTATGGTGGTGTTGAGACAATGCCTCCCACATCCTCTTTATATAGCCCAATTAAAATCATATAGTCCTATTCCCAACATGACTATAAATAAAATACAACTCAACTACTATTAGGATTAGGAGTCCAATCCATTATAATTTGCAATCCTAATATGACCCTAATCCTAACATGGAGGTGAGGAGGGGTGGAGAGGGGTTTGACAGCTATGCCCCTCTTAACCATATCATAGTTTGAAAATACCATGGTTTATTCCAACTCATTGATGCCCGAACTAACGGAAGGATACAAGTGATAATGAAGCAAGAACACAGGAGCACAACTGATATTCCAAAGAAAGAAGGGGTGTAACAGAAATTGCAGAAGCCAAGGGCACAAGTGATAAAATTCCTATTATTAATATATTTAAAATCATTTACTCAAGATGTGGTGTGGCTTTAACCATAAATGTTACTAATAATAGAAAATCACTTATTTGTATGATAACTATAATTTAAATCACCAACAATTTCAGAATTCTCTTTTATAAAATTTTAGTATTATTTCAGTTTGAGTTTTTATCATGTGTCCTCCTTAGATATTGTAATATCAGCTATGCCTCTTCATTTTCTTTGGAATAACATATATGTCTCTATCTTGTTCCATAACAATCACGTGTACCCCTCGAGTTAGTTGTCGTCCATCCACATCCCAAACAGACGTTTACTTTGGGATACATGGGTAATTAGATAAAAATCGATGGTAGAAATGTCATTTTCTTCTTCTTCCTTCTACTCTTCCTCCCTCCTCCCCATCCAGTCTCTCCCTCCTCAGCCCCTCCCCCGCCTCCTCCTCCTCCGCCAACCACCTCCTCCTCCTCCCCTCTCCTCCTTAGCATGCAACGAGGCCCAATTCCATGTTGTCAATAAACCACATTGCGTCATTGTCAAAAGCGAGCCAGGCACTTGCCAACGTGCTCAGGCGAGGCGAGGCCACGGCGTCTCACTTGGAGTCAAGCGAAGTGATTTGGTACAGGCGCAACAGAAGTGAGTGTCTTGATGGAAAGTGCGAGGCACTCGAGCGAGCACCTGATAAACTATTGATCTCTTTAGGCTCTAATCGGATACTTCTTGGAGATCCGATTAGATTTTACAAAAACCCTCAAACATTCAATTTACAGACCCTAACTTGCAACATAGTTCAAAATACTCCCATGCCTACAATGTCTTGTGATCTCCATCGCCCTAATCATCACCATTAGCTCCTCTGTCTTGTGGTTGATCCTCCTCCATGGTTTCTGTGTTCTGCCTCCTCCTTCTATCGTATAGAGGCATTATCGGATTCAATTCCTTCACCCCTAATTTTTTCGTATTAGGTTTCTGCCCCCTCCTTTTTCTTATTTCTGCACGAATATTATTTATGTAGCAATCCCAAATGCGGATGGATATGAAAATCCATAAAGAAAATTTGTTTCAGGATGGGGGTGTTGTCCCTTGCAACCCATACAAGGGAGGGCACAGTTGCCCCCCCCCATTCCTCCCTAGGCTCGTTGACCAAGAAGCGAGACTCTTGTACTGGTAGGATATGGTGGCATGAGGGGGGTTATACGACTTGGTTCACTCGCTAAATTATATGTGGAGATCACAATTACAACATATAATGATGTATCTATGTAAATGTTTATGTTGGGAACTTAGAATGTTGATTGTGTAGATATGTTCATATATATTAGGAATGGCTACAGGAAGTGGATGTGACATGGTTGAAGAAAGAACTTTCAAGAAAGATATTGCGTGGAGGTACAATTATCTGAAAGACCAAAAAGAATCAAATAGTGTAACATGCATGTTTTGTGAGAAGACCACTAAAGGTGGAATCTATATAGCCAAATAACATCAAGTGGGATGCTGCAACTTGTAAGAAATGCCATCCAGAGTTGAAGGAAGAATTATGTGCATATATGAATGAGAGGAAGTCTCAGAAGGATTCTTTTGAAGGTGGGAACATCGATGTGGATGACATGAATTTTGATGATGATGAATGTGAGGAACAAAATGCAACTGGGACTGGGAAGAAGGCTTGTCCAAGCAGCAATATTAATTCTATTTTACAATCTACAAAAAAGAGTAAAGGACCGATAGATTTATTTGTGACCATGAAAGTGGCAAAAGGGAGAGGGAAAGATCCAATGAGACAAACTTCCATGGTGGAGGCTTATGACAAAGAGATGCGACCCAAAACCATTCAACATATAGCTCGCTTCTTCTATTGTGTCGGTATACCATTTAATGCTGCAAAGCTGTAATGTTTTGAAGATATGATTCAAGCTATTGGAGTGTATGGTCCTAACTTGAAGCCACCTTCACACCATGAGCTTAGAGTCCCATTAATTCCCATTGAGAAGGATTACACATCTGAATTGATGGTTGGACACAAAGAAACTTGGAGAAAGTACGGATGTTCTATCATGTCTGATGCTTGGACCGATAAGAGAAATAGATGCATATGTAATTTTATGGTGAATTGTTCCAAGGGCACGATGTTTGTGGAATCCATTGATGCATCATCATATGCGAAGATAGGAGAAAGGATTTATGAGCTTCCCGATATGTTTGTAGAGCAGATTGGAGAGAAGAATGCCGTACAAGTCGTAACTGACAATGGAAGCAATTATGTCTTAGCAGTTATATATTTATTTTTATTAAATGTAGCTATTGAATTATTTGAGATTAATGTTACATCATCCTACTGTTTTTATGTAGGAAAGTTTTTACAAGAGAAGATGCCACACTTGTATTGGACTCCATGTGTGGAACTTTGCATCGATCTCATGATAGAGGATATTGGTAAGATCCGATGATTAATTAGAATCTTGAAAGAGCCATTGCGATTGCGAGTTATATTTACAATCATATTGGGCTATTGAACATGATGAGGGAGTTTACAAATGGCAAGGAATTGAGTGATCATGATGTGACTCGATTTACAACAACATTTCTTTTTTTCAGTCCCTCCGTATGAATAAGCACAGTTTAAGGACTATGTTTACTTTAGAGAAATGGGCTACTAGCAAATGGGCCAACAAAGCCAAGGGCAAGAAGGCAAGGTATATCACTTTGATGCCCTCATTATGAAATTATGTACTTGACACGCTTAAGTACATGGGACCTCTTGTTAAAGTTATTCGACTTGTTGATGGTGAGCGAAAACCTGTAATGGGATATATTTATGAAGCTATGGAGTGTGAAAAGGAAGCAATTGAGAAAAGTTTAATAGAAAGGAGGAAAAGTACAATGATGTATTTCAAATCATTGACAAAAGATGGGAATACCAACTTCGTCATCCATTACATGATGCATGTTATTTTCTAAACCTTGAATTCTGTTATGACAACTCATCCATTGCGTTTGATGTGGAGATCATTGATAGATTATACAAATGCATACAAAGATTGGTTCTCGATGTAAATGTACAAGATAAAATTATGATTGAGTTAAGTTCATGTAAAAATGTTGAGGAATTTTTTAAAATCCAATGGTCATTCGATCAAGAAACTTAAAATCTCCAGGTACCATTACAATTTGGTAGACTTAAATTGAT
The DNA here is from genome assembly GCA_037367405.1 of Ottelia alismoides. Lineage (NCBI taxonomy): Eukaryota > Viridiplantae > Streptophyta > Magnoliopsida > Alismatales > Hydrocharitaceae > Ottelia > Ottelia alismoides. Next base: position 38,727 of record JAZKJV010000344.1, read on the forward strand.
TTAATTCTTGATGCTAACATCTTCGTATGATAATGTAGTGGAATGGTGGAGCTCTTTTGGAAGTTCGGCTTCAAACTTGTAACGTTTAGTTATAAAGATTTTGAGCTTGACATGCAATTCGTCTTGATATAAATGTAATTAGAGTGTATTTGAGCATGTAAATTATTTTATGTTAATCTAGACTTTTGAGTCTTTGATTTTAACCCTAAGGGCCTGTTTGGTTGCCATGGTACCCTGGGGTACTGATGAATCTGTGATTCATCACTTCAAAAGTCAAAAATAGAGCCTTGTTCCCGAGAAAATAGGAGCATATTTCCTTTTATATGGCATAAATAGCACTCATGCATGCAGTCATAAATCATACATTTTAGCAGCTCATTTTGCATTTAAATAAGAAGCCAAAATCCCTTGTAAAATACCCAATCCCTAAAATAACCTCTTCTCTATAATATATACTCCTTAGTTGATAATATAGGGAAGAATGCCAAAAATCACCCTTGTAAAATAGCCAATGTAGCCTGAGAACCCTTGTACACTAAAATACATAAAAAGCCATCATACAAACTCCGAATTAGGTCTACTTACTCTTAGAATACTACATATTAAAAGACCTTCAAAATGAGACTAATTTCATTGAATTTGGAGCTTGTATGAGAAACTTGGGTTTTTGGGTCACTTTGTATACTACATATGTATATTTGTGTATCCTTGTATTTATGTATCATATTTGACCTCATCTCCGTCTTTGGTCAACATGAAACTTGTAGATCTCCTCGAGATCTACAACTTTCATGTTTTGAGTTTTTCCAAATTCGGCTCTCTCTTCTCTCTACACGTATCTCTTACTCCAGCCACTCACAGCAGGCCACGTGGCGCCCTCTGGTTGCGCCACGCGGCCCGCCTCCCATCGCCTCATCCGCCCGCGCCTTCAGCCGTTGGATCTCGCTTCAGATCCAACGGCCCAGGCCTTTCCACGTACCTGCCATCTCCCAGCCATCAGATCTGCCCCGCACTTCATCTTCACCATCCCTTAGCGCCGCGCCCACAGCTTGACACGTGGCGCGCTGTGCGCCCTTTGATTGCGCCTCGGATCTCTCATCTATGCCGCTCAACCCACTCGTTCTCCCCAGCCGATCGATCTTGCCCGTGATACAATCTCGACCGCTCGCCTCCGCCTGCCCATCCTCTCGACACGTGGTGCGATCACCGCTCTCCGATCACAACGCCTCAGATCTAATCCTACCCGACCTACCTCCAGGCGCCCCTTTCCCCCACGTCCCTTGCCTTGCGGGAGGGGCGCCCCCTTCCTATTTTTGGACGCACGTCAGCCATCTCCTCCGACCGCTGACACCCCCACGACATCACCCACTCATCCCTCTCCCTCGCCAGCTCCCTCAAGCTCCACCACCTCCACCATGGTAGCCCCACGTCGTCCACCAACCTCGCTACTCCACCAGCCAACCCACCTCCTTCACCTTATAAATACGCCACCTCCGGCCAATGTCACCCCCATCCGCCACTCCAGAGAGGTTCCTCGAGCTCCAAGCAATCCATTGGTGACAGCAATTGGGTGCGTTGTCGAGCGAAGACAAGGATTCGACTCCGGCGAGATCTACGGCCGCCACCGCCGTGCTGCAGCCTCCCACGAGCAGCTGCGCGAGCTCGGGACCCTACCGATCCCTCGAGCGAAGACCTGGAGCTCAAATCTGAGCTCCATTCCCCAGGTAACCCCCTCCATTCCTCCTCCGATCTTCCTCTTGATTTTCTTGCTTTTCTCCGATTTTATTCGACTCCACCGGCCACCTTCTTGCCTCCAAACCACCTCGACGAGCTTCGCATCGAAGCTCCCATCCTCGCTGTCCATCTGCACACTCCGACGATGCTTTGCGCACTATTCCGACCAACAGCTCCGCCATTTGGCCGAAGCTCATCCCCAGTGCACCTCCTTCACGCTGTAGGCCTCGCCGACCACACACACCTCTCCACGAGCACTTGCACGCCTCGGCTATCTATTCTAACCCCTTGCAGGTCCTCATTTCTTCACTGGCCGGAGCTTCACCGGAGCTCCCTTCGAGCTCCGTCGCCATCGAGCTTCAGCACATCTCCACAGCTCCTGAGCCCACCGGAGGCTTCGCCGTACGCTCCCACATCTTCTGAGCTACTCGAGAGCCTATGAAGAGCTTCATCGACGCCTAGCGACCGAGGTGGAGCAGAGCCACCCACGCCGGAGCCCCGCCTCCTCCTCCGCAGGTGGCGGAGGATCGTTGGAGACGACGTACAGCCACCGTTCGATCATCTTGATCGAACGGTCCGAAGCACGCCACGTCGCTCGATCACCGGACTCGCCTTCGACCGTAGGATCAGCATCGATCCGACGCCCTAGGACACGCCATGCGTCAGCACCGACAACCCTCGGATCCATCTTGATCCGAGGGCCTTCAGGCTGCCACGTCGACGAGTCCGAGCCTCGGCCTCCAAGCCTAGGCTCGGGCGACCCGAGGCTAATCCAAGCCGCAGTCCGAACCTCCTGAGAGCCCGAGCCTCGCTCCGAGCCGCCACCGCCCTCCGAGCCTAGGCCGCCCACGTGAGGCGCATGTGCGGCCTGGGTAAATTGCACTAAGGCCCCTGGAACTTTCCAAAATTGCAACGAGGTCCCTGTGAAGCAGACCCCACGTGAGGAGCACGTGCCCTGTGGAGAAATTGCACAAGAGTCCACCATATTATTGGTAATTGCATTTTAGTCCCTGTCAGCATATTTATTTATTGAAATTTTAATTTCCAGTATTGCATTTACACCCCTGTGTTTGCACGCATTCCTAGAGTGCATTTTTCATCATTTTGAAATTCTAAAAATTGCATTTTGTTAGAAATTTTGTCCTCTGTCTATTGGTACAAGCTCAATTGAATTATTAATGAATTAATTGGTGCATTGTTGACATATTTTGCCCAGTGATGCCTTTTGATTTTTAATTAATTCTCTGTGCATTCAAAAATTATCAAAAATTCACAGTAGCTTAAAAACATCATTTTTAACATACCATAAAAATTTCATAGCATTTGCACGCATATTGAGGCCTAAATAAATTGATTGGTAATTTTCTTAAATTAATTTTAGTTAATTCATTTCACAGTGAAATTAAGTTCTGTTAATTTTCCTAGGTCCCTTATCATTAGAGTCACCTAGGATAATTTTAGTTCTTGAAAAAATTGTGGTTTGATATTTATTAAAAATTAAATACTGAAAATCATCCTGTCTGTTTATTTAATTCACAGTAAATTTATTTTGAGTCGAAAAATTCCAAAAAAATTAGTGTAGGTCATTTTCATTATAATTAACCATCTGGCCAATTTTCATTATTTTTGGACTTCATTTGATACACTAATTAAATTGCACATTAAATTGGCCTGCATTGTCTGCATACGTCTGCATAAAAATTAAAAAGACCAAAAAAAATTTACTCCTCGAAAATCGACAACTTGGATCCTTGCTTAAATTCACCTAAGGAGACAGCTGCCTCCCTGAGATCGACCTTGGACTTACACCAAGTAAAAAAAATTGCCGCTTAAAATTAACTTCACATTAATCGATAAGTGCTTTTTGATTAACCCCTCGTATCCGACTGCAACGAATCATATTAATTAATTTGGACATTAATTTGCCTGAATTAACTAAGGGTGCGGGAGCGTTGTCAAAATGGCGCCGTTGCCGGGGAGGCACGGCTTAGGTTAAATTTTAGCAAATTTTTGAGTGTTTGATTTTCATTCCCCGGGTAGTCTGACCCTCGGTTTTCTTGTAATTATTTTTCTCTCCTTTATTTTTGCATTATTTTATTTTTGTGTAACTCTCTGACCTCCATTTATTTTTTGTGTGAGGACCGCGAGGAGTCGGCGACGCTTCGAGAACTTCGCCTTTAAATTTTTGAGTGAAAGAGAGGCTTTATAATTACATCTTATTTTATTTCTTTTTTCTTTCGCATCATTTCCAGCGGTTCCCGTTTGGGTTCTCGTGCGTGTAAATATAGTGGAACTATGTCCCGTGTGCTGTGTGGGTGAATTGTAACTTAGCTTGCACTAGCGGCTCCTCGAGCTACTCTAGGACTTGTTTGTGCTCGTAATCAATAGGACCACACATCACACATAAAAGACGCACCTAGACCGCAGGACTTAGTCAAAATTAAACTGTTCTTCACGCTAATAGAACTGCCTGTCTAGGAGCGGCTTTTATCGCCTGCATTTGCATGTAGAATAAAAGTTTTCAATTCTGTATTGCATCCTGCATCAAAAAACGAAGGGATCACTGTAAGTACTCTCTACTCAGCATACGCATCATCGATTTCAACTTGCATCGGCTTTTCTCGATTTCCCCCTCTGATTTTCTCACTTAAATTAAACAGGAAATTGGGACTGTCCGATAGGCATGCTTTGTGGTGGATTAATTAAAGTGATAACCTAACTTTAAAATCGGGACTGCTAACAGTATTGACCAAAAAAAGAGAATAAAAACTGAAAATTGTTTGCGGGAGATTAATCCCCGACCTTGTTTTCAGGCTGAGTGAGGGTACCTGAGTGTGTGTGAACACCCTAAGGTAGAGCCCAAATCCCCGTCTTCCATATCACGTTCTAACTGATCCTAGCAAATATCACAAGCCGAATAATCTAAGGTTCTTTGACTAGTACCAAGTAGCCTCCGCCTGTCTCAGGTAGATAGGGGCGAAATTGCGGTACTTTGCGACAAGCTGCCAGTAACCCCCCGGGGTGAAGTTCCGGCCTTGTCAGCCTCCGCCTGCTTGCAGGTAGATAGGGTCGTGGTCACTGAATCCATCGGCTTGGGATAGGAGCGAAGAAAGGAAGGAGCGGCGGTATCTTAGACGACAGGATAAACAGGGAAGATGCATCTGGCTCTGAGCCGACTTCCCTTTAGGTCGCGTAATCCTTGCTATTTTTGCTTGAATATCACACTTAAAAACTACAAGATAAATTGGACTCGACTTTGAGTCCTTCACTGTGTCGAGTGTGAACCCAGGGTCTTGGATTGTTCTTTTTGCTTGCTTCAGGTAGGAGTAAAATCCTATCTTCTTCTCGCTTATCAAGATGAGTGACTGGGGAGATCTCGACGCGCTATTCACTGATCTCTTTATGAGTCCCCCAAGTAACTCGTCTTTCTCGGTCCGAGCGCACCTTGGACCACCCAGGACTCATGACCCTCTTGAGTCCTGGTTCCCCCATGCTCAGGGTGGTTACTCTCAAACCAACCCTTTTATCTCCTCCGAGATTACCGAGGAAGACCATTGCCTCGGTAATCCCTTCCTTGATTCGCCTTCTAACACTGATCTTATTTTCCAATCCCCAGAACTAGAGGGCGAAATGCCGCCAAGGATGCCACCCGATGAGGACCAGATGCGACAGATTCTTAGACGCCTTGCCGAAGCCGAACAGAAAAATGCTGATCTCACGGCACGGATGGGACAGATAATAGTAGCTGAAGGGATCGACCGACCAATGGTCGATACCTACAACCCGGCGGAGAACGAGATCCAAAATTGGCTAGCACCTGCAGTTCCCGACCAGGCATTCGAGCTGAAGCCCCACTTCCTCAGTCTGCTCCCAAAGTTCAACGGAAACCTCAATGAAGAACCATACACCTTCCTCCGTGACTTCGAATTAGTGTGCAACAATCTTAACCATCCCAATGTTGGCCAAGATTATATAAGGCTGAAGGCCACCTCGTTTGCCTTAGGAGATAAGGCTGCTCATTGGTTGAAGAATTTAGGGGTGGTATGTACTACCTGGATGCAGTTCAAGGACCTCTTCTTGAAGAAGTTCTACCCTCTCAGTAGAACCAATCAGATGCGAACGAAGATCGCCAGCTTCGCCCAAGGACCCAGCGAACCGTTCCATGAGGCTTGGGACAGGTTCAATGACTTAGTACAGAAATGCCCATGCCAGGGCATTTCTAAGGCGATCTTAGTCCAGACCTTGTTCTGCGGTCTAACCCCAGAGATGCAGGGGTTAGTCAGCGCCGCCTGTGGAGGAAGCTATCTGAACAAGAACGAGCACGCCGTATGGAAAATCCTAGAACAGATGGCAGAAACCGGCAGGTCACAGGCCACAAGGGCCTATCAGTTGTCTCCCTCAATCTTATCCAATGAGACAACTAGAAGGACTGTTGCAGATCTGACTGAGGACCTCATCCCCAGCATGGGGATGATAGCCGACAAGCTTACCATGGTCGAGCAGATCCACAAGAGAGTCGCGGAGATGGAGTCTCTTTCGAGCCTTCCCAAGAAAGTGGAGGAACTCTCTGAAAAGGTAGCAAAGATCAAGCTACCCACCCCTTCTGCACCACCTGTACCTGTACATCGAGTCCATCTTGTACAAGAACAGGCACCGGGGTCTCAGAGCAGCTGGGATCAGACTTATACCCAGCAGAACCATCATGCACCCCCACCAGTGGAAACGGAATACGAGGAGCCTCCGCCTGTTTACGAGATCAACGGGCTTTGGTATAGCCGTGACCCACTAGTCCGGCAAATCGAGATGGGGAAGGATCAGGCACACCGCCCAACCCCAGTCTACCAAGAGACCAGGCCCGTCACAGTCCCGCGATACCAGTCCAGGCCAGAACAGGGGTACCAGCCGCAGCAGCGCACCTACCAGCAGGGGCCAGCACCGTCCCATCAGCAGCAGTATCGGCACGGCCAGCAGGGCCAGTACAGGACCGCATCCACTCAGCAGCCAGCCCAGCCCACCGAATTGGAGTCCCTCACCTTGGCAATCCAGACCCTGTCTGATAGGGTTCAGCAGATGCAGAATGACTACCTGGACATGAGGACCGACATCAATCGGGTCTCTCGTGCTCAGGACCAACAAATGGCGCCAAGGACTCCAATTCCCGCACAGGTTCAGGCCAACCCAAACAGCGTACACCAGGGCCAGAACCGACCCCGAGATCAGGTATACTATTCAGATAATTATTTATCTGAACATGAGATCCTTTCATACGATAATGTTAACCATATGTCCCTCAGGAGCGGAAGGACCGTGACCATACCTGATCGGGCACGGGCGCAAAAAGAAGGAACCTCCGAAACTCTACCTGAGGAGAATTCGGAGGAAGAAGAGAAGGAGCATCACCACCGCCACCGCCAGCAGAAGAAGAGGACATCTGAGTCCTCGAAGCAGCATTCCTGCATCCATCCAGAGTCAGACGACGCCGATGAGCCCGCACCTCCATCTGAGGAGGATCGTCCAGAAGAAGCGGAAGAAGCATCACCGGTCTCGCCCCAGCATTTTCTTTTCAGTCAGAGTCCAAGTCCGAGTCTGTATCAGAGTCCGAGTCAGAGTCGTGTCAAAAACTCAGTTCCAGAAATCAATGAGAATATTTCAGTTCCAGAACCTGAGTTAATAATCCCTTTCCCCCAAGCTCTCAAGGGTGGAAAGAAGAAAATCAAAAAAATCCAAAAAGATGACCCTGAGATGGCTGAATTTTGCAATAAACACATCAAGGTCACAATCCCTTTTGACAAGTTCGTGGAAATGACCCCTGCGTTCCGAAAATACCTTAAGGTGAGATGCACACCTACTAGGGTTAGCAGGAAGACCAAAAGCCGTGTTGAGAAACACGTTCTATCAGTAGCCACGACTTGTGCAATAAAGAACTCGTTTCCTCGGAAACGAAGAGACATGGGTGCACACTATGTAGTGAGTCATGTTGATGACATCGCGTTTGCACGCACTCTCCTGGACAATGGTTCCTCGATCAACTTGATGCCCACAGCCCTCTATGAGCGGCTCAATCTCGGACCTCTTAGGAAATCTAGAGCTATTCTGCAGTTTGCTGACAAATCTACTAAGAGTCCCAAGGAGAGTTAAGGAACATTGTGATCAAAGTCGAGGGGCAAGAATACATGGTGGACTTCACTGTCCTAGATATGGAAACCCCTCGTAATTGGAGAGATTCCCAGATCATTTTAGGTAGGCCTTTCCTCAGAACAGCGGGGGCCTTATTCGATTATAAGAATGGGAAGATTCAGTTCCAAACTCCAGGCGGGGATGAGGAACTTGTGATGAAGCAGACGAGAAGGCAGAGACCGGACTCCGAATCCAGCACCGAGTACTCTTCTACCGAGACAGACTGTGAGCATGTAGACGTAGTTGGGCCATGGAGACAGAACCCAGCCAGCACCGATGTGTCCATCTCCTTTGAAGATGATCCAGTGCATGAGTCAGTATGCGAGATCCTCAGGAACGAGTACAGCTCTGAGCCTGCATCGCCCTACATCTTCGATGACGTAGAGGCCCAGTTGAGCCTGTCAGTCCTTACATCCTTAGGACAATCGGAAGATGAGGATGACGAGTCGGACGAGGCGTTTGCCAATTGCATGGAGACCTTTGACGATCTGACTCCAGAGCCGAGTTTGGTGGCAGCTACTACAGAACATGATCCAGCCACTTCCAACACCGAACCAGATCAGATTGAGCCAGACTTTCTAGACGATCACACTATTCCTGAGCTCAAACCTTTACCCACAACCTTGAAGTATGCCTTCCTTGCGGGTCAAGACAAGAAATTTCCGGTCATTATCAGTTCGCAATTGACCGAGGAGCAGGAATCTCACTTGCTAGAGATCCTGGAGAAGAACCGCAAGGCAATAGGCTGGAGCATTTTTCGATCTCCACGGAATAAATCTCGCTCTGTGTTCGCACCATATATACTTGGAGAACGAAGCCAAACCCTCTCGTGAATTCCAACGCCGGTTGAATCCAAATTTACGAGAGGTTGTGAAGAAAGAGATAGAAAAATGGTGCGACGCGGGTTTTATTTACCCAATCTCCGACTCTAAGTGGGTGGCCCCAATCCATGTTGTCCCGAAAAAGTCGGGAATTCAGACGACCACCAACGAGGATGGAGAAGAGATCGTGACGAGAGTACCCACGTCGTGGCGCATCTGTGTGGATTACAGACGCCTGAATGCCGCGACGAAGAAGGATCATTTCCCCCTACCGTTCATTGATCAGATCCTAGAAAGATTAGCGGGGAAAGAATTCTTCTGCTTCCTTGATGGGTTCTCGGGCTACAATCAAGTAGCCAAAGCTCCGGAGGACCAGGAAAAGACCACGTTCACATGCCCCTTTGGTACCTATGCTTTCAGGCGCATGCCTTTTGGGCTATGCAATGCTCCAGGTACTTTTCAAAGGTGCATGATTGCTGTATTCGCCGAAATGGTCGGCGAATTCCTGGAAGTCTTCATGGATGACTTCTCGGTCCACGGCGACTCTTTTGATTCCTGTCTTAGGAATCTGGACCGAGTCCTCAAAAGATGTTGTGAGGTCAATCTGGTGCTCTCCTGGGAGAAAAGTCACTTCATGGTGACGGAGGGCATAGTGTTGGGGCATGTCATCTCCAAGAGAGGAATGGAGGTTGACCCTGCCAAGGTGGACGTGATCAGACGACTCCAGCCACCAACCAACGTAAGGCAGTTGCGGTCGTTCCTCGGGCATGTCGGATTTTATCGAAGATTTATCAAGGATTTTTCTAAGATTGCCCGACCGCTAACTGAGCTTTTAGGCAAAGACATGGAGTTTATTGTAGATCACAAATGTCTCGAGGCCTTTAAGCTTCTACAAGGAATGATCATGGACGCACCCATCTTACAAGCCCCAGATTGGTCTCTACCTTTTGAGATCATGACGGACGCCTCAGATTATGTTGTTGGGGCTGTATTGGGACAAAGAAGAGATGGCGTCCCGTTTGCAATTCACTACGCAAGCAAAGTGCTTGATTCTGCTCAGCGTAACTATACAGTTACAGAAAAAGAAATGCTTGCGGTAGTGTTTGCCTTGGACAAATTCAGATCCCACTTAATCGGATCCAAGGTAACGGTGTTCACAGACCATACGGCTCTACGATACTTGATGGAGAAGAAGGACGCAAAGGCGCGTCTTCTTCGGTGGATTCTACTTATCCAGGAGTTTGATTTGGATATCCGTGATAAACCTGGAAAGAAGAACGTAGTAGCCGATCATCTCTCTCGTCTCGAAGATCTTAATACTTCCGAGGTTTCACCGATTCGAGACTCCTTCCCTGACGAGTCGATTTTTGTTATCGACTCACTCCCATGGTACGCCAATATCGTGAACTATCTTGTCTCCAAGAAAGTTCCCGAGGATTGGCCAAAGAGCCAAATCGACCGACTAAAGTCGGACGCTAGACACTACCATTGGGAGGATCTGATCCTTTTCTTTGAAGGACCGGATTGTGTCTGGAGACGTTGTATTCCTCAGGAGGAATACCAGAGTGTCCTTTCTTTATGCCATAGCTTAGAGGCAGGAGGACACCACTCCGGGAAGAGGACTGCATGGAAGGTACTTCAGTGTGGCTTCTACTGGCCGACTCTGTTTCGCGATGCCACCGCCTTCGCGAAGTCGTGTCCAGTCTGCCAGAGAATGGGAGGAACCGTCGGTTCCAAGGATGAGATGCCAATGCAGCCGGTCATCATTTGTGATGTCTTTGACGCCTGGGGCATCGATTTCATGGGCCCATTTCCTGTCAGCCACGGGTTCGAATATATCCTCCTTGCGGTAGATTATCTATCCAGATGGGTGGAGGCTATCCCGACCCGAGCCGCAGACAGCAGGACTGTCTATAAATTCATCAGAGAGAACATAATCTCTAGGTTCGGGATCCCCAAGATGATGATATCAGATGGGGGTAGCCATTTTGTGAATCGGGAGGTGAAGAAACTCCTAAAGGACTACGGCATCGAACACCGTGTCGCGAGTCCTTACCACCCACAAACCAATGGTATGGCTGATGTGTCGAATAGGGAGGTGAAAACCATATTGCAAAAGCTTGTCCGCCCGGACAGGAAGGACTGGTCTCAGATCTTGGATCAAGTCCTCTGGGCGTATAGGACGGCTTACAAGACACCGTTAGGCAACTCCCCATTCCGAATGGTATTCGGAAAGCCGTGACATTTGCCCGCAGAGTTAGTGCACAAATCAGAATGGGCAATAAAGAAGGTCAACTAGAACACACACCTGGGTCAGAAACAGAGAGACATGGATCTGAATGAGCTTGTGGAGGTCAGAAACCGAGCATACGACAACAGTGTGGTGTACAAGGACAAGGTGAAGCGTTGGCACGATAGATATATCAGACGAAAGACCTTTGTTCCTGGACAGAAGGTATGGTTGTTCAATGCCAGGCTGAAGACTTTCCAAGGCAAATTAAAGTCTAAGTGGACGGGACCATTCGTTGTCCGAACGGTGCATAATAGTGGATGTGTCGAGATCTCAGATCTCGCAGATGACGCACCAACATTCCTAGTAAATGGGCAGCCGTTGAAGCACTTCGTCGAATCCAATGAACAGTTAGTCCATGTGGAGGAGATTGTATTCATGTGCGAGACAGATACAGCAGATACATCTCGAACCGCGTATGAAACCTTGCAGCAATGAACTCCAGCCATCAGCAGCATCTTCAAAAGATTCAGACCGACTCATCTGTATATATATCATTCTTCCTGTATATCCTATCCTTTATCCCCACGATTCTAGTAACCCATCCCCACATCATCGAACCATTATCTTGGACTATACTTAGGATGACCAGATCCTAAGTATAGGGGGGAGGGGTCACCCGAGTCGATTCATTGTACATTCTCCAGATCACATTGGTCCTCATACTCATTTCCTACCGAAACTTAGGCTGACCTGAGCCTAAGTATAGGGGGGACCGATGCCCGCATTGTATACTCATCCATTTCTCATCTTTCCCTCGTCCGCCCCATTTCTGATCTTCTGCTACACTTAGGCTGCCAGAGCCTAAGTATAGGGGGGCGAGAGGACTTCTATACTTTCTGTTCCTTTTGGCTCTCCTACGCTTAGCACGAGCTATGTCTTTTTCCTCGCTCTTCATGCTCTGAGGACATAGCACACGCTAAGTATAGGGGGGCGTGTATATATTTAATATATACTTTACCCATAGCTCGTACTTTCGCGTATTTTTGTATATATTTTACGGGTGGGTAAAAATCGAAAAAAAAATGAATGAAAATGAAAAATATAAAAATAGGCTTCTTATTTACTCTTGCATATCATCTCTGCATATAAAAAGAGTCTTGCATTTTCATAGCATGACATCTCATCTCATCTGCATATCTTTGCATATGCAAAGTGAAAAGCTAGTGGGTTCTGGACCAAGTTATGAGTAGATATTGAGGATGGACTTGATTTGACCTTAATCCACCTAATTTCAGAGGAACCTGATAGGAACTGGAGTTAAGATTTCTCAGGTCAAGTGACTTAATTCTTTGAGTCCGCAAGTCTATGTTCACATGTCATCTTGATTAGTCTAAGTAGAATATCTCGTGCATACGCAGGATTCTTTTAGATAATGACCTAACTTGGACAAGCACAATGCACGTAGCTCTTCATTGAGGAGGTGGTGAGGAAGTAGAATCCTTTACCTTGGAGTAGCACACGGATGGAAATATCCGTCCTCCTTTAGGGAGGGTAGTGCATCTCAACCTAGTCTGGTGGTGTTGACATCTAAGGACATGATGCTGTGGATTGCAATAATGCTTCAAAAGAGGGATAGTCTACTGACTCAAGAGAAAAAACTCCTGATGTACATGCTGCTCTTTTCAAAAAAATGTAAAAACTCCAAAAAAATCAGATAGGTTCAAGAAAAAAATAAAATACCTGTCGGAGCTTGTATACTAGTAAAGAAATGCAGCTGGATGACCTGGCTACACTGGTCAGGCATTCCGGGATAGGTAGCTACACTGGCTACCGTCCATTCTCTTCTCTACCCCCTCCTCTTGAGTTGGTCGCACTTGAACTTAGAAGGGAATACCCCGCTCCTCGAGGAAAGAGTTACTGGACCGGGTTATTGAGTTACCTTGTTAGAGGAGGCTGGTTCCGAGCCATTTCTGATGTGGAGAGTTACAAATCACTTACACAGTACAAGTAAGAATCATAGTCATCAGAAATTTGCGTTTGAGGATTTGTTCTAACCTGACTATTGAGGCGTCTTGAATAGAAGACTTGTGGAACTTGAAGTCTGTTAGGTCTTAAGTCCAGGTCCAAATAAGGTTCCGCCACACAATTAATCCAAAGGTCGAGTCAGGCTCCATTTTTCAACTTTTGTTCATGACCTTGGTTTGGAACCCAAAATCATTTCACTCTTGCATTTCATTTAGTTGCTCGGGGACGAGCAAGGTTTAAGTATAGGGGGTTGATGAATCTGTGATTCATCACTTCAAAAGTCAAAAATAGAGCCTTGTTCCCGAGAAAATAGGAGCATATTTCCTTTTATATGGCATAAATAGCACTCATGCATGCAGTCATAAATCATACATTTTAGCAGCTCATTTTGCATTTAAATAAGAAGCCAAAATCCCTTGTAAAATACCCAATCCCTAAAATAACCTCTTCTCTATAATATATACTCCTTAGTTGATAATATAGGGAAGAATGACAAAAATCACCCTTGTAAAATAGCCAATGTAGCCTGAGAACCCTTGTACACTAAAATACACATAAAGCCCTCATACAAACTCCGAATTAGGTCTACTTACTCTTAGAATACTACATATTAAAAGACCTTCAAAATGAGACTAATTTCATTGAATTTGGAGCTCGTATGAGAAACTTGGGTTTTTTGGTCACTTTGTATACTACATATGTATATTTGTGTATCCTTGTATTTATATATCATATTTGACCTCATCTCCGTCTTTGGTCAACATGAAACTTGTAGATCTCCTCGAGATCTACAACTTTCATGTTTTGAGTTTTTCCAAATTCGGCTCCCTCTTCTCTCTACACGTATCTCTTACTCCAGCCACTCACAGCAGGCCACGTGGCGCCCTCTGGTTGCGCCACGCGGCCCGCCTCCCATCGCCTCATCCGCCCGCGCCTTCAGCCGTTGGATCTCGCTTCAGATCCAACGGCCCAGGCCTTTCCACGTACCTGCCATCTCCCAGCCATCAGATCTGCCCCGCACTTCATCTTCACCATCCCTTAGCGCCGCGCCCACAGCTTGACACGTGGCGCGCTGTGCGCCCTTTGATTGCGCCACGGATCTCTCATCTATGCCGCTCAACCCACTCGTTCTCCCCAGCCGATCGATCTTGCCCGTGATACAATCTCGACCGCTCGCCTCCGCCTGCCCATCCTCTCGACACGTGGTGCGATCACCGCTCTCCGATCACAACGCCTCAGATCTAATCCTACCCGACCAGATCCCCCTTGATCCCCACCGTTGGATCATAAGATCCAACGGTGGAGACCTCGTCTCCTACCTCCAGGCGCCCCTTTCCCCCACGTCCCTTGCCTTGCGGGAGGGGCGCCCCCTTCCTATTTTTGGACGCACGTCAGCCATCTCCTCCGACCGTTGACACCCCCACGACATCACCCACTCATCCCTCTCCCTCGCCAGCTCCCTCAAGCTCCACCACCTCCACCATGGTAGCCCCACGTCGTCCACCAACCTCGCTACTCCACCAGCCAACCCACCTCCTTCACCTTATAAATACGCCACCTCCGGCCAACGTCACCCCCATCCGCCACTCCAGAGAGGTTCCTCGAGCTCCAAGCAATCCATTGGTGACAGCAATTGGGTGTGTTGTCGAGCGAAGACAAGGATTCGACTCCGGCGAGATCCACGGCCGCCACCGCCGTGCTGCAGCCTCCCACGAGCAGTTGCGCGAGCTCGGGACCCTACCGATCCCTCGAGCGAAGACCTGGAGCTCAAATCTGAGCTCCATTCCCCAGGTAACCCCCTTCATTCCTCCTCCGATCTTCCTCTTGATTTTCTTGCTTTTCTCCGATTTTATTCGACTCCACCGGCCACCTTCTTGCCTCCAAACCACCTCGACGAGCTTCGCATCGAAGCTCCCATCCTCGCTGTCCATCTGCACACTCCAACGACGCTTTGCGCACTATTCCGACCAACAGCTCCGCCATTTGGCCGGAGCTCATCCCCAGTGCACCTCCTTCACGCTGTAGGCCTCGCCGACCACACACACCTCTCCACGAGCACTTGCACGCCTCGGCTATCTATTCTAACCCCTTGTAGGTCCTCATTTCTTCACTGGCCGGAGCTTCACCGAAGCTCCCTTCGAGCTCCGTCGCCATCGAGCTTCAGCACATCTCCACAGCTCCTGAGCCCACCGGAGGCTTCGCCGTACGCTCCCACATCTTCTTAGCTACTCGAGAGCCTACGAAGAGCTTCATCGACGCCTAGCGACCGAGGCGGAGCAGAGCCACCCACGCTGGAGCCCCGCCTCCTCCTCCGCAGGTGGCGGAGGATCGTTGGAGACGACGTACAGCCACCGTTCGATCATCGTGATCGAACGGTCCGAAGCACGCCACGTCGCTCGATCACCGGACTCGCCTTCGACCGTAGGATCAGCATCGATCCGACGCCCTAGGACACACCACGCGTCAGCACCGACAACCCTCGGATCCATCTTGATCCGAGGGCCTTCAGGCCGCCACGTCGACGAGTCCGAGCCTCGGCCTCCAAGCCTAGGCTCGGGCGACCCGAGGCTAATCCAAGCCGCAGTCCGAACCTCCTGAGAGCCCGAGCCTCGCTCCGAGCCGCCGCCGCCCTCCGAGCCTAGGCCGCCCACGTGAGGCGCACGTGCGGCCTGGGTAAATTGCACTAAGGCCCCTGGAACTTTCCAAAATTGCAACGAGGTCCCTGTGAAGCAGACCCCACGTGAGGAGCACGTGCCCTGTGGAGAAATTGCACAAGAGTCCACCATATTATTGGTAATTGCATTTTAGTCCCTGTCAGCATATTTATTTATTGAAATTTTAATTTCCAGTATTGCATTTACACCCCTGTGTTTGCACGCATCCCTAGAGTGCATTTTTCATCATTTTGAAATTATAAAAATTGCATTTTGTTAGAAATTTTGTCCTCTGTCTATTGGTACACGTGTCTTATTTTTGTAAGCTCAATTGAATTATTAATGAATTAATTGGTGCATTGTTGACATATTTTGCCCAGCGATGCCTTTTGATTTTTAATTAATTCTCTGCGCCTTCAAAAATTATCAAAAATTCATAGTAGCTTAAGGACATCATTTTTAACATACCATAAAAATTTCATAGCATTTGCACGCATATTGAGGCCTAAATAAATTGATTGGTAATATTCTTAAATTAATTTTAGTTAATTCATTTCACAGTGAAATTAAATTCTGTTAATTTTCCTAGGTCCCTTATCATTAGAGTCACCTAGGATAATTTTAGTTCTTGAAAAAATTGTGGTTTGATATTTATTAAAAATTAAATACTGAAAATCATCCTGTCTGTTTATTTAATTCACAGTAAATTTATTTTGAGTCGAAAAATTCCAAAAAAATTAGTGTAGGTCATTTTCATTATAATTAATCATCTGGCTAATTTTCATTATTTTTGGACTTCATTTGATACATTAATTAAATTGCACATTAAATTGGCCTGCATTGTCTGCATACGTCTGCATAAAAATTAAAAAGACCAAAAAAATTACTCCTCGAAAATCGACACTTGGATCCTTGCTTAAATTCACCTAAGGAGACAGCTGCCTCCCTGAGATCGACCTTGGACTTACACCAAGTAAAAAAAATTGCCGCTTAAAATTAACTTCACATTAATCGATAAGTGGTTTTTGATTAACCCCTCGTATCCGACTGCAACGAATCATATTAATTAATTTGGACATTAATTTGCCTGAATTAACTAAGGGTGCGGGAGCGTTGTCAGGTACCCTGGCATACCCCTGACTCCAACTCTGCATTCCTGGGTTGGGATTACTTGTATTGGCCATACAATTTCTTTGGTATAATAGTTTTTAACCTTGTTCAAATACACTTATTAACATAAAAAACATATTATAATCATTTAAAAAATTAATATAACATATAATCAATGTCACATCACATCACAATTATTATTCCAACCATCCCAACCGTCCAAACAACTACTATTCACAGGAGGATACCCCAACCTAGTCCAACGCAGTAACCAAATAGGACATTTTTACAGATTCACTCAAAGAAAAGAAATAGGCTTGAACATCAAAGGTTGAAAGATTTGGTGTACATCAAATATAACCAGGCTTTAAAGGATCGATATGACTTACGAGACACAATAGATCTGATCGCTCTTACTGAAATTGATGATGTTATTGAGTGGTTGCTAGGTGAAATGGAAACGGATAATGCAGAGGAAGATTTTGTCTTTGAAGATGATATCTTGACATGGAGAGATGTAGAAAGAGCATCTGGAGTTGTAGAGGCACAAACAAATACTCGATAACGTACAAAGCATGGATCACCTATTGCGGGATCTTCTTCAAGATGAGTTGTTGCTTCACAGGGGCAATGAAGAAGAAGAAATAGAAGAGATTGAGAGGAATGAAGGTAGAGATGAAGATGATGCTGGTGACATCAATTTTGGTGATGATGAAGACGAAGAACTTACGGATCCATAGACATTTCAATTTTTAGTTATATGTTTGAATGATGAAGATGAAGACAATGCTTTTGTTTGTTGAGCGTTCAAACAATTTCTAGAAGTATTTGAAGTTTTATCTTTTCTAATATATGTTTGAATGATATTCATTGCATGCTAGTGCTACACTTGAGGTATATTTTTATTTTGTATAAGTAATATAAATAATTTAATGTGTACATATATTATATATGCACGCAATATTTATTTAGCGCCTTGATTGTCTCAGGCAAGTGCCTAGGCTAGCGCCTAGCGCCTTAGGCATTTTGGACTCGTAACGCCTTAGAGCGCCCCACGCCTTTGACAACACTACCACTTTCTTACCCTACGATCAACCGAGCAGACAACCTCACACTGTTGCAATCCTAATCCTATCTCCATGGCCATCAAACCTTCCCTTGTCACCCTTCCAAATCGATCAACAAACTCTATCTCTATAATCACCATTCCCATCAAACCTCATATATTCCCCTTCACTAGACCAAACCCAACTTCTCTCTGCTATATAAGCCAAATCATCTCCCTTAATTCGAGAACATCAATCACCATCTCCAATCTTCATCAAGCAATGGAGAGAGCCGAGCTCTGTGGTTTAGTTGGTAACAATGGCAATACAAAATAGAGCAAAGACAACCATCCTAAAGGTGATATCCAGAGATATATTTGAGCCTATAATGATTCACCTTCCCAGAGGATCAGCTAAATCTTCGTCATCCTCGCCGCGACTGAGGCAAAAATAGGAGTTAGGTTTCTACTACTGCAAACCTTCTGACGACCTATAAGTAACTTCTATAGCCTCTTTCCTATCCCTCTTCTTCTTTTTCCTTGTTTTCTTTACCAAATCCTTCTCTACACCTCCCCACCTTCTTCATCTTCGTATGAAAAATAAACCCCCACAAAATCTTATATCTCCCGACCACCACGCTTCTCATTCTTTGCTTCCAAAACCTATCATCAACTTGGGTCCCTAATCCTCCATCATACAACAAGGAACCCATGCCATCAACCTTCTATCTTTGTTCTTAATGCAATAGCCTAATTCTTGATGGCTCAAGCAACATGTTGTTAGCCAGAAATCTGTGGCACATTTTGCAACTAGCATCATTATGGACTAATGGGGTTTGGTGGCTTGAACAACAGTGCGTTCAAGAACATGGTGTGACCTCAGGAGGAGAGGGAAGACGTGGAGAACGTGGGTTGTGGGGCTGGGCGATAGAGGAGGAGGTTAGGGAGGAGGGGTTTGGGGAGGAGGAAGAAAGGGTCTGTGGGAGGAGGAAGAAAGGGGAATTTGACCATTATACCCCTTACGCCATGGGTTTTCGAGAATATGGTTTAGGGCACATTTTGCAAGCAGCATCATCCTGAACAGATGGGGTTTGGTGGCTTGAACAACAGTGTGTTCAAGAACATGCCATGACCTGAGGAGGAGAGATCGTGGGTTGTGGAGCTGGGAGATGGAGGAGGTCATGGAGGAAGGGTTCGAGGAGGAGGAAGAAAAGGGGTTGTGGGAGTAGGAAGTTATACCCTTTTTAACCACACCATGGTTCAAACAAACACGGTTTAGTTCAACTTTTTGATGGCTAGTCTGATGGAAGGGCACACGTGGTAACAGAATAAGAATTCAGAGGGGCACATCTGATATTGCAAAACAAGGAGGGGCAAAATCGATAATTCAATGTCTAAGGAGGGAACAAATGATAGAAACCCTTTCTTTTTCTAAAATTTTTTCCTTCGTAAGGAAATCATGCTTTCACATTCACTACTACACGGATAAAATGTTTGACTACGTGGTATAACATGTAGGTTCCATGGTATTCGTTTAAGTGATGAAGGCAATGGAGCATGTGCGTGGCCAATCTATTAAGAGAGATCGTCGAGTTCACTACAACATGTCCTATATCAGCAAATAATTTTATGTGTTATTATATATATCCTCTATTTTGTTTAATTTATAACACTAATTATTCATTGTAAAATTGTTTTTAATGCTTTAAAGCCTCAACAACTGTCACATATATCGATAAATTGTTAGGAAAGAATCATATAACAACAGTTATATGTTAACTTTTCTTATAATCATTACTAAATTAGCCAGGATTAATACACATTTCATCGAAAAATCAACTATATGTATATAAATCTCTAGCAATGAATACGACAATCATTGCTAATTGCAAGAATAAAATATAATTTTGCATCGAAAAAATTAATTGTTGTGAATCTAATTTTGGAAAACATGAAAATTTGGTGCAATAGGTCATTTTTTTGTAGTGGCAGCAAGCTCAACTTCGAGCTTTACCTTCCGATGAATCTCGAGCGACGACACTCCCAACCTCAGGCGACGACAGGAGGCGGCCAACGCCACTCCCAACCTCAGGCGAGTTCACCTTCTCCCTATGTTTCTTCCGCATTTTTCATCCCTCCTGCTTCAACTTCAACTATCGTCCTCCGGCTCGACGCCCTCCCACCCTTCATCCACGACCACCGCTACTCCACCCGACCACGCTCGGCCACGCCATTCACAACCGAGCATCTCCCTCAACTCCCCGCATCACTGCACCTCCGCCTGGTGCAGTCATCGCGCCATCGCCCCCGTGCGTGGCTAGGCCCCCGCCTTCTCTGCACGACCCTGCTCAGCCGAGCCCTCGTCGCCGCGCTTCGCCGACGACCGTTGCGCTGCTCTGCTTCACCTCTTCCTTGTGCGACGCACCACATCAAAGCACCATACATGTCGCTTATGCCCAACAGCTTCGAGGTACTCCACACACGCCACCTCCCTTGCACAGTCATGTGTCGACGAGCAAGGGGATCTCCGGCCACCGCAACCACTGCTGGCCCTCGCTTTGTCGTGTGTCGCCGCTCGCCCTCCGCCTTCGGCCCTCGACCTCCAGCAGCCATAGGATCAAGGGCCACCCCTTGATCCTACGGTCCCTGTCCTGCCACATCAGCGGATCGAGCCAAGCCCCCACACCTCCAGGCTCGGGTTCCCGAGCCTCGCAATACCAACCATGTAGGCTAGGAACCCCGAGCCTTAGCCTCGTTTGCCAGCCTTCCCATGCACGTGCAAGGCACATGCATTGAGGGAATTTTGCGCCCGTACCCTGTAATTTCTAGTGAATTGCAAAAGAGCCCACGCGGTCGCTGACGTCTGCATCGCGTGCGATGCATGTGACGCATTGGAAAAATTGCAAACAAATCCCCGTAAGTTCTGAATATTGCAGATAAGTCCTCCAGAGATCTTACTGAAAGAAAAACTTTATTTTATTTATAATTTAGTCCCTACAGATTCATTTTATTATATCTTTTGCATCTGAACTCCGATTTTAGCATATAATATGTCATTTTGAAGCTATTTTCACGCTCTATCATTTAGCATAGTTTGTGAACAGATCTGAGGTTGTTTCTTAATGATTATTATCTAAGATTCAATTTACACTATACAAGTTGATTTGTGACACCTTTGCGCATTATCATGGAAAAATTAACAGTGTCTTGTGCAGGGATTTGATTGAGAGTTTTGAATAGAACAAATCTCTCAGATCCATGATTATCGTTATCTGTTCAGGGGGGGACCAAGGAGAAATTATTAAATTGCACAGATATTTTCGAGGAAATTTTCATTCATTCCTCTCATAATTATTGATCATTTAACTTGAGGATTTAATCTGTGCATGGGATTCAATTGAGCTTAAATAAATTCACAATATTTTATGTGATTAAAACTTGATTTATTTGTGAATTAAATTTGAGAGATTTTGGAGATAAAATCATTGTGTCATCCACTAATTGCAAATCTGGATTCTCTCATGCGTCTGGATTAAATTGTTTATATTTATTGGAAACTTTTATTCGATCTGTGATAAGTTTTGAGGATAACTGATGAATTTCTTTGAGGATTGATTTTTATAAATCACAAATCCTGTGCTTTTTCCTTCTCTCTATTTTCTTCTCATTTGCATCAGCATATTTTCTTTTTATTTTTTGACATAGAAATTGAGCGAACAATTAATTTGAAGCCAAGCAACTAAAAATTACCATTCCATGTGTTCGACCTTGGTACACTTACCAAGTTAAAAATACTCCACAACATTCAAAGATTATGGTTTTTGATCGACCGATTTTCTCCTCCTATACGACAAATTACGATTATTAAAGAGGCAAATTTGACGTTAAACAAATGGCATCGCTGCTGGGGAACGGTGAATTTTAGGGTTTTAAATTATTTTTTATAATTAGTTTTTGTGAAACTAATTTTTGTGTCATTTTTTTGCATTCCGCATTCTATTTTTACATCTCTTCTCTCACTACAGATACTAACCACTTCTTCTCTCTTTACAAATTTCTCGGAGCAAAATTTTGGGATTTCGATCAAAAATCTACAAGGGCGGATATAGAATTTTAATTTTTGTGAGAGAGAGCTTAGTTTGGATTTAATTTTCTGCATTATTCACAAGGTCCCTCTCTCTTTGTACCATGTTAATTTGTAATATTCAGGACTGGACTCTCTATGTGTGGCATAGAATTTAGGAGCACATACGCTAGCTTAGATTTTTATCCTTGATTGTGCTCGTAATTTTTAGGTCACACTTCTACACTAATTATACGCACTATAGATCGTTCAACATTAGCCAAATTGAAATCAATTCCTCATGATAATAGAACTATCTGCGTAGGGCGTTTTTCATCTGTGCATATCATTCAGTGTAAATTTTAATATTTCTTGTAATGTATCCTGCATGAAGAACGCGAGGATTCATTGTAAGTCTTCTTCTTAAGCACGCATCATTGATTTACGCTTTCATTGGCTTTTTTCGATTCTCCCTCCTCAGTTTTACAACTTAGGAATTAAAGGAATTGGGACTGCTCGTTAGGCGTGAATTGTTGTGCTCACATAAACTTCAGTGATAATCTTAATTTAAAACTGAGACTGTTATTAAGGAGACTGTAAATAAAATTGACATAAAATTTACCCTTGTGTCTAGTGGAGAGAAACCTACTCATTGTTTGTAAGGAAAGAACACACATTTATGACAGAGCCAAAAACCAAAAAATTTCATTTAGACTACTAATTTTAAAAACAATTAGCTACTTTTCAGTGAGGATTTCGGGTAGCCGTTTTACGATCCAACTTCCCTTAGCAGAGTGGGTGGTTTAGAGGACACTGTGGAAGGCTCCGTCCTCAAGTAACACGGGTAGCCATTTAAACGGTCCGTACTTACACCTATAGTAGATGAAGTAGGTGCAACTAGTTGTATGAACTCGAGACAGTCTTTGTGAAATATTCCGGCACCTAAGAGCTCTGCTTAAATTTTCAAGATTGATTTATCATTAAATTAAAATTGAAAAGATAAGTGACCGAGCCCTAACGTGCCTTCACCGGTGTTGAGTGGGTGAATTTACGTGTTTGTTTTGTGTTTGATTAGTGTGCTCAAAGACCTTGCAATTGCAAGAAAATCGTGATTCGTGAATCATTCCATCCCTCTCTTAAAGAGATGTCGACACATTAGCCTTCCTACCCGATCTCCACGACCATGTCTCGATATCCTTCTTCTCACACTGTTCAGGGGAGCATGCTCTTCAAACCTGGTCCCCCTCAGCCATCATTATCTTCCCTCCCTTACATCCCACCCTATGACCACACTTATTCATGCAATAGTCCTCTCTCACATTCTGACAATCTTATGGACATGAGAGAGCAAGCAGAATTGAGGATGAACAATATAGTAATCAATATTGATAGTAGAATACGATTTTTGGTTACTATGATCTCACAGCCTCTTGAACCATCCCCTACTCAAGATGACTATCCTCCTGAGTACAATCCATTTTCCTTCGACAATCCACGAGAAAAACAGAGTCAAGGAAATATAACCCATGACCAGACCATAATGACTATGAACAATCAATACTCTACTCGAGGTTACAGGCCAGAATCACGACATATGGAGAATGATTATTCAATCACAAGCCATGAGATGTTTGAGGATGAGATTGCTCGGATCAATCATAGAGCAAACGCTTTGACTGAGAAAATATATGACTCTATGCAGAATTCAGAAGAAGTGAGGCCACCACCATGCGAACCACTGAATCAGCAAGTGACTCACAATCAGACACAACCACTTACCTTTGACCCCCCTACTGATCATATCAAAGAAAATACCAAAAAATGAAAAATAGAAGATTCAAAAAATGGACAATTCTAAGATAGAAGCATTTTGCAAAAGTCTGATATTAGAGCTTCCATTGATCAAGGCCATAGAATATGAGCCCGATCTTAAGCGATTTGTGAAGAGTCAACTAAACCCTAAAAAGACGGGCAAGAAATGATGAAGGTTGAATATCATGTCATATCTATGGCCAGCTCTTTGGTGATGAATCATAAAATCAAAGATCGCAAAGTCAAGCGGTTGACTCGGATCACATGTGAAATTGAGGATACTGTATTCACTCATGTTCAGTTAGACGATGACTCTACTTTAAACATCCTCCTGAAGTTCGTCTTTAATCAACTCAAACTCAAACAACTCAAAATGACTAGGGTGATCGTTCAATTACCCGATCGATCTACCAAAAGACCGCAGGGGATTGTTTCTATTGTCGTAAATTTTCGAGGTAAAGAACATAAAGTGAACTTTATTGTCTTTGACATTGAGCACCCCGAAAGGTTGTTCGAGTCTCCTATCATTTTAGGAAAGTTGTTCTTAGCCTTCGCTAAGGCGATCGTCGATTGTGAGACTCAAGAAATCAAGTTCCTGAACTCAAACCACAATGAACAAACCCTCAATGACATGACCTGCTCTGAGGAAAACCAACCTAAAACCGACAGTTGTGATCAGAAGACAAACATTTCACATTATCAAATATCTCATCATGGCACACAGATACAAACCCTAGGAGAGTCACCTGAAATACTGACTGATGGGAAAACCTCGGATTCTCACCACCCTATCACTGCTCCTAGAAGAAATCAAGATTTTAGAGCTTATGAAGAATTGGACCATATTTCTGAGGAATGCCACTATTATTTAAGTGGTTCAATTTTCTTGTCGGCAGTAATTCACGAGTACTTGAACCATATAAGGAACCGACCCCGGAAACATCCTATGTCAACAAAATTCACGATCATCGGGAAGTGACATCAACGTCCCCGACCATAACTCATAAAACCACCAGGAACAATGTCCCTCTCCTGAAGCAATGCATGACCCTACAATAATTGGTCGACTTTTACGGCGATTCATCTGATGAGGAACTCATGAATTCCACACCGGTTACTCAAGAAAGGGAGATGAATACTGTCCAACTTCCTCCCAATACTTCTCAAAGAAACAAGCTGACCAAGAAAGTCACCTTTGATCTTAGACACCATGTGATTTCTAAAGAGTCCTCATCTGATCCTGAAGTAGTTCATCAAGTAAGTGCAATAGGTACAGCCCTGATCTAAGGGCACTTACCTCTGATTGACAATAGTTGGAGATCCTTTGCGCACGATTACTATTCCCCTGAGGATGACTCTGACGATGGATGGTCATCTTCACTCTCCCCCGCTTCACCGCCCTCCACATCTCAATATTTTCTCCCGCCACACTCTCGCAAGAAGGTCCATCGCAAACCTCCTTGATCTTGTACATCCTCAAATCTACTCGGTTCTCCATCTGTAATTACCCGATCATACTTAGGCTGACCTGAGCCTAAGTATAGGGGGACCAGTATCATTGTGTATACATCATTTCTCTTCTTTTTATTTTCCGCTCGTCTATACTTAGTACGAGCTATGTCTACATTTCACTTTGTGTCATGAGGACATAGCACACGCTAAGTATAGGGGGTGTTTGTATATATTTTACTTACCTTATCCATAGATCGTACTATAATTGTTTTCATCTAACATCGGGGATGGGTACAAGTATTGTATGTTATACTAAATGCTCTCTGTAAATAATACCTGTTTTTTCAAAGAAAAACAAAAAAAACAAAAAGAACTTTTTGCATAAAAAATCACTCATGGTCTTGCATTTCATCTTGCATTTCATGCATTCCTTGGTTGATATATTCCTAACACATTCACTATCACTAAAGGCTTGAGGACTTGAGGACACTTGATTTCTATGATCTTGAGAGTCTGAGTCAACATGCCTTAGTCATTAGGGTTTTTGAAGTTAATAATCCGCACTTCCCTAGTTTGAAAGATTTGAGCGCTATATTGCACTCTTCATCTCTACCCTCTAAAGAATATGTTTAGCACGATCACTTTCACAAATGTATGATTGATGAGATGAGTTGAGTTATCACTTGAGGAACTGGGACTAGAGATTTGAGTTTAGATCCGATCTAATGATGCTCGAGAATGGGATAAAGTATATAAAGACTTCAAGGACACTGAGTGTCAGCAAAACTTTAGCCAGTATGTGAACAAGTTCACTTGCTATCTTTTGATATTTACCTATGTCCCGGGGTGTGATGAAACATAAATAATTATTGATCAGTGTGCGCCAACTTTTGGTAAAAGCAGTGGAGCTAGCCAAAAAGAAAGAAAAGAAATAAAAATATATTCAAAGAAAAGTTCTATTCCTCAAAGTCAAATTTCAAAAGAGCTCCCACCAATGCCAAGTGCTCCCAACCATTTTTGAAGTGTCCACTTTGACCAAACGTTAATTAATACCAAGGAGTCGGGCTGACACCATAAAAGGGCTCTGCATTGTTAGCGATACAAGTCTGGGTGTCGAAGGTATCTTAGATACTCAAAAGAGACACATCCCAGTGTACTCCCAGAAAAACAAGTGCAGACGACTCCGAATTCTCTTGACGGACACACTGATCAACAAAATAAAAATACATGTGTTGAGTAAAAAGGCACTCGAGAGGCCCCTTGTTCCAATGTGAGGGAGAGAAAAATATACACAATCCTATACCCTCCATCATCTGGTCGTCCATCTACATTTCAAGTCTGACAAACTAATGAGACGGTTGACTGAAGCAAGAATAGACTTATTCCCTAGTGTTGAGGATTAGGTCTAGAGGAGAGTCTCCTGGACTGGAACTTTGGGTGATGTCTCGACTCGACTCTCATAAATGTAGTACACTAAAAAGTCGTATCCTTATATTATATGTCAAACAGAGAGTCCGATAAATAGAGAAGTTGGATTCCTTCTGACTAGAGCATGGTTAAGCCCGGAATTTTAGGATCACTCAAATTAGGGGTCTTCTATGAATTGAGCCTTGAAAATTCACGTGCACAGTCAGGGAATTATACAACTAAGTCATCCATTCATTTATGCTCGGGGACGAGCATGGTTTAAGTATAGGGGTATGATGAATCATATAGTTATCATGCTAAAATTGATTTATTAGGCTTTGTTCCCCACAAATCATTTGCATTTTTATAATTAATAGAGCACCATTAGCATTCATACACGTGTAAATAATATTTGCATTTCATCATGCATAATTGCATTAAAAATCCAAGTGTAAATTGGCCTAAAAAGCAGCTAATTTTCACAGTTTTCAATTAATTTATCCTAACTCTGATTGACCCCAAATCACCTCTACTGTGCAGATAGTAATAACAAAAATAAATAAAAATACAAAAAAAATATTAACTCAAATAAGTGTCAAATAATCCCAAAGTCCAATTTCACATCTGACGGACTAAAATGCACATATCTCCCTCATAGTGTCCTATTTTGGTTTACTCACTTTTAAAGTACTGCATTTTCAAATATATTCAAAACAAGACTAATTTCATAAAATTCGGAGCTCATATGTGAAAGTTGGGTTTTGGGCCTCTTTTGCGTATTTTAACTTTTTGCGATTTTTTATTAGAGTTTTTATGTACATAATTAACCTTTTTAATTTTATTTCTTCTTCATTTGTGTTCTTTGATGAAAGTTTTATTAAACGACAAAAAAATATAAATCTAAACTAAAACTGAAATCAAAGAAACTGATCGTGTCCAAGTATATGTTATGAGTCTATACAAAAGTTGAGTGTTTCGTACTTCTATTTTATTTCCCTATTTTTCTTAATTATTAAAAATCCAAAAAATAGATTTGTGTGTAATTAATTTTCTCATATTTTATCGTATTTTTCTATGATTTTAATCTATTTTAAAACCACCAAAAAAATACAAAACCCAAAAAGCTGGTTTTCTATACACATGGAGAACCATCAAAAATACCACTTCGCACAGATGACCTCTTTTGCTCCTGGGTCCTTCATGAAGTTGTAGATCTCATCTAGACGAACAACTTTCATGAAGGAAATTTTTTAATCCAAGGTCTTCTTCTATTTCTTTTATAATTTCCTTCCTCTTTATTTTTGAAATTTTTTTAGGGGTGTGGCAGCCCCTGTGCGTGCCACGTAGCACCCCTGTTCCATTCTCTCACCTGCCGCCCTAGGTCACGTGCCTAGCACGTGACCCCCTGTCCCCTTCCTCCAGCCATTCCCACGCCTCCCCCTCCTCGCGAAACGCCAGCGCCTCCCTCGACTCCGTTCACCGGTCGTTACGACCGCCATCACTCCCCGTTGTTACACATCTGACCCTCCTATAAAGGTCCTCCCCTCGCCGACGTTGTACCCGATCCGCCATTTCCCGAGCTCAGCAAGACGGTTGGTGACAGCAGCCCTCTGTGCATCCTTCGAGCCCGCTGGTGTGATCCAAGGGCATTCCTCAACCTTGCGGCCGCTAACGGCTAAGCTCGCTCCTTCGCCGAGGAGCTCGAGCGACGACAGGAGGCGGCCATCGCCACTCCCGCCCTCAGGAGAGTTCACCTTCTCCCTGTGTTTCTTCTGTGTTTTTCGTCCCTTCAGCTTCAACTTCAACTATCGTATTCCGGCTCGACGCCCTCTGCCACCCTTCATCCCCGACCAACGCTACTCCGCCTGACCACGCTCGGCCATGCCATTCACAATCGAGCATCTCCCTCATCGCCCCGCATCGCTGCACCTCCGCCTCGTGCAGTTATCGCGCCACCACCCCCATGCGTGGCTACGCCCCTGCCTTCTCCGCCCGACCCCGCTCGCCGACGACCGTTGCGCCGCTCCGCTTCGCCTCCGCCTTTAGCAACGCACCACACTGGAGCACCATCCATGTTGCTTGCGCCCAACAACTCTGAGGCACGCCACACACGCCACCTCCCTTACTCAGTCGTGTGTCGACGAGCAAGGGAATCTCCGACCATTGTGGCCGCTGCTGGCCCTCGCTCCGTCGTGTGTTGACGAGCAAAGATCCTTCGACAGCCACGACCGACCGCTCCGACTCCGTGCTCGTCGCTCGCCCTCCACCTTCGGCCCTCAACCTCCAGCAGTCGTAGGATCAAGGGCCAGCCCTTGATACTACGGTCCTTGTCATGCCATGTCAGCGGACCGAGCCAAGCCCCCACACCTCCAGGCTCGGGTTCCCGAGACTCGCATTACTAGCCACATAGGCTCGGAACCCCGAGCCTTAGCCTCGTTTGTCAGCCTTACCATACACGTGCAAGGCACGTGCTTTGAGGGAATTTTGCGCCCGTGCCCCGTAATTTCCAGTGAATTACAAAAGAGCCCTCGTAGTCGCTGACGTCTGCGTCACGTGTGACGCACGTGATGCATTGGAAAAATTGCAAACAAATCCCCGCAAGTTCTAAATATTGCAGATAAGTCCTCTAGGGACTTTGCTGAAAGAAAAACTTTATTTTATTTACAATTTAGTCCCTGCATATTCATTTTATCATATCTTTTACATCTGAACTCCGATTTTAGCATATAATATGTAATTTTGAAGCTATTTTCATGCTCTATCATTTAGCATAGTTTACGAACAGATCTGAGGCTGTTTCTGAATGAATATTATCTGAGATTCAATTTAATCTATGCAGGATGATTTGTAACACTTTTACATATTATCTTGGAAAAATTAACAGTGTCTTGTGCAGTGATTTGGATGAGAGTTTTGAATAGAACAATTCTCTCGGATTCATGATTATCGTTATCCATTCAGGGGGAGATCAAGGAGAAATTATTAAATTGCGTAGATATTTTCGAGGAAATTTTCATTCATTCCTCTGATAATTATTGATCATTTAACTTGAGGATTTAACCTGTGCATGGGATTCAATTGAGCTAAAATAAATTCACAATATTTTATGTGATTAAAACTTGATTTATTTGTGAATTAAATTTGAGAGATTTTGGAGATAAAATCATTGTGTCACCCACTAATTGCAGACCTGGATTCTCACATGCGTCTGGATTAAATTGATTATATTTATTGGAAACTTTTATTCGATATGTCATAAGTTTTTTAGGATTAACTGATGAATTTCTTTGATAATTGATTTTTATAAATCACAGATCCTGCGCTTTTACCTTCTGTATATTTTCTTCTCATTTGCATTAGCATATTTTCTTTTTATTTTTCAACACGGAAATTGAGGGAACAATTATTTAATTATTTAAATTAATTTGAAGCCAAGCAACTAAAAATCATCATTCCCTGTGTTCGACCTTGGTACACTAACCAAGTTAAAAATACTCCACAACATTCAAAGATTGTGGTATTTGATCGACAGATTTTCACCTCCTATAATACAAATTACGACTATTAAATAGGCAAATTTGACGTTTATCACCTTCTCCTGTCATTTCTTTGACCATTCGATAATGATGTAGAAGGTCGAAGCACGCTTGCTATTCGTTCTTGATTACTCGTCATGGTTGAATTACCCTTACAAATTATCTCTTGCCATCTCTCACTTAGCATACTTTCTCACTATAGAAGAAATACTAATCTACTTTCGAAAGGTCATGTCTTCAATGTGTCCTACATCAATAATATCAACCCATATTCCAAGGGGTCGCATGCTTTATAAATTTTCAAAAAATACTTTTTTTCTAGTGCGAAAGAACTCCTTAAGAACACGGAAGATAGAGAACAGCTAGGAGGTTAATAGCGCTAGAGACGTTTTCAAAAAATAGTGATCCTAATAATGAATGAGCACCAGCGTAAGGCTGTAAATCTTATCCAATCCCCCCCACCTCAGTTGGATAGCTCGTCGGAGTACTATCCGTTTGCCATCGAAGCTTGACAGTTTTTACTAAATTAATGATCTGAAGCAGCCATCGGAAAGGAGCTCGAGGTCATCTTTGAACATGTGCCCTCAAGGTCATCTAAGTCGTTGGAGATGATCAAATGTGCAAGAGGAGGTTTCCTAAATATATTTAAAATGTGATAATGGTCCTCATATCCTTGTTTGTTTAATATGTTTTTATAGGTCGCACTGCTTGAACTTCCAATAGAGCCTTGTATTTTTCCTGGCATGATTTTCCCTGATTGTTATTATCATATACTACTCAAGTAGGAAGTTTTCCACTTGCTAAATTCAAGAGAGTGTGCATGGTGGGCATAGGGATATATTGTTGAGGGAAAGGAACAAAGCCCTAAGGAAAGAATGTCAAGAATGGTGATACAAAATGACAAAACTACATCGAGGTTACAAGTGTACGATATGCTTTATAAGTGAACTTTTGCACCAACAACCATGAGGTGAGACCTCATCAAAGGAATCTCCTTTTATCATAGCTTCTTGACCACACAATCCAACATTTATGCAATTGTGGTGACAACTTTTTCTTAGCATCAAATCTTTTAGTGCAAAGATAAATTTACAAAGATAAAATCCTTAATCTATAACTCATGGTCCCTACACCTCTAGTCAGCATATTTTTCTAATGGATCTGAGTAATTAACAACTTCTTCTTAGCCATCTCTACAGCCTTGGAAGTATCTGATGAATCTCCATTTCATCATCTTTATTCAATCATTTTGGCCTTAAAATCCCTAGTAAATGTGTGTAAATACCCTTAATTCATGAATTTTAGCATTCTTGCATTATTGTATAAAATGTATATAAAATACGGTTTTTAATAATAAAATTATAGAATAAAGAAAAGAAAAGAAAAAGAATAAAATATGGAAGATATTTTAAGACCCTAAACTTTGAGACCTAAGCATCTTGATGACTAAGTCGACAAGGAATAAAGTGGGGGAGATAAGGGCCAAAATACCAATAAAAATCCCTTTTATTTATGCATTCTTTATTCATTTTTTTGGGCCCCAATTTATTTTACACTTTTAATACTTCAAATAAAAAAACTTTGTACATGAAAATTATAGATAATAAAATATAGAAAATTACAAAATTGATTTCATATAATATACAGAATAAAAGTTATGCTCTAAATAAATTTCCAAAATCCCAACTTCCCAAACCCAAATCTCTCAAATAAAAATTCAAAATATATTAAAATCACCTTTAATTATATATACTTTTAATAAGCTATTTAATGAAGGTGGTTCATATTTTTTTAAAGTTAAGGTATGAAAGTTAGGTTTTGGACCCCTATTGTATAGTTTATCTAATTAAAATAATCATTTTATTTATTATTTTTTATTATTTTATATTTTTATAACTTTATAAATATAATCTATAATATATGTACATATTAAAATGGGAATAAAATGATAAAGAAAACACTAAAATAAAATACTTATATAAAATACATAGGTAAAATACCTATAACTATACCTATATAAGAAATAAACTTATTTTATTAAGTGTATATATTACATCATAAAAATATAATAAA
Organism: Ottelia alismoides; assembly: GCA_037367405.1. NCBI lineage: Eukaryota > Viridiplantae > Streptophyta > Magnoliopsida > Alismatales > Hydrocharitaceae > Ottelia > Ottelia alismoides. Next base: position 70,869 of record JAZKJV010000344.1, read on the forward strand.
AATATATTTAAGCATATAAAAATCAGTTATAATTTTATAAAATAATAAAATTAAATATACAAAATAAAAATAAAAGACCAAAATACATAGATAAATATACCTATATATAACCCTAAAAAGTAAATTGTAATTACAAAGCTCTAAAAATAATTAAAAATCATAATAAAATACTTTATAAAATAATCACCATTTTTTATTTTATAACCTAAAATTAATAAAATCAATTATTATTTTTTATTGATTTTTTAAATGATTTCCAGAAGGCTTTTTATTGGTCCACGTGGACCAACCAGGTGACGTGGAAGGTTGACCGCGAGTCAACACTCTGACCTGCCTCCTGTAGCTGTCAGAACCTCATTCCTGGCTATTTTCTCCGATTTTTGTAGACTTCCCTTACATCCTTATGGATCGAGTCCTTCACGACTTTTTGTCATTGATCTGCGCTCTTACATGCCGGCATCTTGTCTCGAGGATTGGATCATTGCGTCGCCGGCTACGCCTCGTTCTTTGGTGTTTCTTGGTCAGTTGTACAAAAGATCGCCTTCTTCCTCCATTTGAAATTGAACCTCTTTGGACCCGCTTTTGCCCCTCGTCTTGGAGATCTGGATTGAGCTAGGTGACAGGTAGTTGTCCAACTCCTCGGAGGCACGGCTAGGCTTGTCGAAGAGCGCTTCCATCCCCTCCGGTGGAGCGCCACCGCTGAGATCTTCTTCCTGGCTCTTCGGATGGTGAGGCTCTTTCTTCTTGCATTTTTTAAGTAGCTGTAGCTTTTAGGATTACATCTCGCATCTATTTCGCCTCTTTAATCACGTCCTTAGTCGTAGATTATCAGTTCGTAGTTCACCGGAGCTACACTCCGACGAGCCATTTCCATCATACCCTCGCCGTGATCCGACCCGCTACCACCTCCTCTCCGATCCTCGTCATCCTCTTGTCACTCCATGTCCCTCCATTCACCCAGAATCCCACTGATCTGGTCGCCCGATCTCCACCCTCCGCCGCAAGCCGGAGATCACCACCTGACAATCCTTTTCTCCCATTCTTCCTTCTGACGCTCCTCCAAGCGTCTCTTTTTTCCTCTAACATTTTATTGCGGGAAAAGAACCAGAACGAAGGGTCTTTGACCCCTTTCGAGCTACAGGAGTTCCTCTCAGGTCCATCTCTGCCGCCAGCCTCCACAGTAGCCCCTCCGGGCATTTTGAGACGTCCAGCTACTGTGGAGGGGCCTTGGGAAACTTTTTGGACCATCAATGTTGAGGGAGAAGCTCGGAGCGCGAGGATCTTGTAGATTCAAGCTCCTCTAGGTCTTGTTCTTCGCATGCTCTTCCATATCTCTCCAGCGTCGTTGGATCTTGGTCTGTTCTTCCAACGTGCAGCCGACGTCCGATCTTGCAACACAACCACCGTTCGATCCAGCTGAGGAATCTAATCGATGACGTCCAGATGAAGGGGTATCAGTCGTCAGATGATTGACACGTGGCTAAGTGAAGGTGGATCTGTCGTCCGATCCCACTCGTTGTGGGTATTTTGCATTTTTGACCCCATTATTTTTGTAATTTATTAGTTAATACCTAAACATTCCTCTGCCACTTTAAGTTATTTTGAAATTTGCAAATATGCCTCCTAACTTTTCTGTATTTTTCATTTGGTCTGCGTCACGTCACCTCACGTGGCACCCCATGTGAGGTGACATTTTGCAGTTGTGCCCCTGACTTGTTTTGTATTTATGATAAGTCTAAAAACATTTTGCTATTTTTGGAGAAATTGCAAGTAGGCCCCCGTACTTTATTTTATTTGTAAAACAGCCCTGCCAGTATTATAGTTTCTCTTTGTGGTTTGTAAATATTTTAAATAGCAATGAAACTAGAAAAAATCTCAAAAAAATAGTTGTAAGCTCATGATTGCATCTACTTTCACATATTATTTTTAGTTTGCAATTTTAGGAGCCTTTAATATTTATTAAAAAATCAAAAAAGTCTATTGTGTCCCTGTTTGCAATAGAAAACACATAAAAATTATAAAAATGTTTTAAAAAATTCCCAAAAAAATATTTTGCTTATTTAATTGCATTTAACCTTCAGACAAAAAACCATTAAAAAATACATAAGAAAACTCTAAAAAATGAAAAACTTCTAAAACCTTTATAAAAATATAAAAAATCCTTAAAAAATCCCAAAAATATAATTTTTGTTTCTGAATTTCCTATATATTATTACCTTTATTTTAGAATTAATTTAGAGAAATTTTGCTACTATTTTATGTTTTATATCTCCATTTTAATTTCAGGTATTCATTTATCCATGTTTTAGGGTATTTGTGACTTTAAAAATATATAAAAATTAGCAAAAATTCTTAAAAAAACACAAAAATAATAAAAAATTATCTAAAATCCAAAATTATTTTATTTTCTTATTTTTGATTATTTTTGTTAACTTCTATATATACCCAAGCTTATATTGTATGCATGCCCTTATTAGTTATATTATATATTTTAAGAGAAAAAGGAAAATATATAAAAAAACATATAAAAATATAAAGAGAAAATATAAAAACAGAAAAATAAAAATATAAATATAAAAAATATATAAATAAAAAATAAAATAAAATAATTAAAAATAAAATCCACAAAAATTACAACTTGGCTAAGTAGTTGAGTGATAATTTGTGCTTTGATTTCTATCTTGCATGTTATATTCCTTTGCTTCATGTGGTTGACCTCTACTTGCTTGCCATTATCCATTCTTAGTATGGTATAATAAATTTTAACTCCTGCTCTTAATTGTTCAATTATTGGTGTGGGTTAATTGTTGAAACAACGAGAGGGTTGGAGTAGTCGCCTCAATGACAGTGAGCCCGATTTGTCAGGCCATTACTTAGCGACTCACATCTTCTTGTTTTTCAATATCCTTAATAATCTGGGTGGTGTAGATCTTGGTGCTCCTATTAACACAATAATGTAGTAAACATAAGGCCATAAAATGCCTCAAAAAGGGTCATGTCAACGCTAAGATTGTAAATATTGTTATACATAAATTTTGCAAAGGAACATAATCCTTCAAGAAACCATCCCACTTAATGGCATAAGCTTGCACTAAGTTTTTGAGCATCTGGGTCATCCTCTCAAACTACCAATGCATCTATTGATAGTAGGATGAACTAAGATACGACTCAATCTCCGATGCCTCATGAATTCTCCTCTATAGTATGAGGTAAAACTTGAGTCCCTATCCAAAACAACCTACTTAGGGATCTCATGTAGATAAGCGTGTCGGATATACATTTTAGCCATCTTCACTAATGTGTATAGAGATATTTTTATGTTATAGTATGGTTTATGTATTTCCTTTTTCTTTCATCTACATTACTTAATTTACTCGTTGGATCTCTCCCTATATAAGAGAGTCGTATAATTCCCTGGAGTAATATATTCGTATTTCTACCAACAAGTATCAAAGCGACAGTCCTAGACTGGAGCTCGTGTACCCTAGAAACCCATCCCCACCAGCAATCCCTCTTCTTCTTCTGTTCCCTCTGGTGATGACGCCCCTCTTCCCTCTAGCGGCTGCCACCACCAAACCTACGACCATGTTATAGTAGCGCCACATGTATTGCATGGTTGCTGTCGCTGCTGCAGCACATGGTTGTTGCCACCCACCACCACTTTCAACTGCACTAACGACTGTTGCTACTCCAATGGTTGTCGAACCAATGAGTATGGTCTCTCCAGTGACTTCGGTGACTATTGCCACCCCTTGGGTTGTCACCTACGATCAATATATCACCCTTAGGTACAAGACACATCAAAGATTGATGGAAATGGTTGCACTTTAGTACGTGCAACCACTTCCCTACATGTATGTGTAGACGAACTCTTTTGGTCTACAAATCCCAGTCTTTGGATCTGGTAATATGTCAGAAAGCAAAGTTTATATCCCTCGCCACATGCGCTTTTTGAGGTCCAATGCCAATTGTGGAGATGAACGGGACAAATTATGAATTATGGGCCATATAGTAAATGAGCCCGATGCAGTCTACAGGTAAGAAACATATCCTTATCGAAGAGGAATCAACTTACAAGACTAGCATGAACGCTTGCGAGGCTGACGATGCTTATGCACGTGTATGGTTGTCCGACACACTAACAATAGATATTGCCAATGATGTTCTGCACCACCCACTGCCAAGATGCGGGACATTCTTGCTGATACGTATTCACAAGCGATGAATGAGATCAAGATCATGCAGCTGCAACATGACATATTCACAATCAAGTAGAATGGTCATCCCTTACATTCTATGTATACGTCTCTCTGTGGCATGTTCGAGAAGCTTCATAGCTTCATACCTATTGTAGCAACTCTTGATCAGCAAAAGATGTACATGAACGCTACCATGGTTGGCATATTTTTAGAAGCACCTGACCTGGAGTATGATGTTGCTCGCTCACATATTCTTGCGGATGCCACCATACCTCCCATGGAGGAGGCATACCGTAGGTTCAGTAGGATTACTATTTCATCATCTTCCTCTACTCAGACCTCCTCTGCAATGGTTGCATCTCGCAGGAGAGGCAGTTCTTGGTTTCATGGTTGTGGCCCTCATGGTAGGAGAGGTTGCATGCACCAAACATGCACCTATTGTCATCGTCCAAGTCACTCAGAGGATACATGCTACTCCAAGCATAGCTTTTCAGCTAATACTCATGCAGTGGAGCATGCTGAGTCTCCGACAACTCCTACTTCTGACCAGAGATTTGATGCTTTTATTGCTCGATTGAGAGAGATTATCCTCCTGTTGGGTCTCATGCATCCTCAACTGCTCAGGGAAGCCATTCAGATATTACGGTTTATGCATCTGTCGGTACCTCATGTAGTACTTATGCTCTTACCAGTTATCATTGGACTGATATGACAAAGTAGATTATGGACTCCAGTGCATCTCATCATATGTGTGGATATAGGAGTCAGTTTGCAGTATACAGACAGTTACTCCCTCGTAGATCAGTTATCATAGCTGACAGGATGCACTCTCCAGTTACAGGACAAGGTGAGATCAATCTAACACCATCCATGTGCTTACAGAATGTGCATTGTGCTTCCGATTTTTCAATGAACTTATTATACATTAATCATATTACTAAGGATATGCATTGTAGTGCTATTTTTGACCCATCTTCACTTGTGTTTCAGGACATTCTTACGGGCAGGGTGATTGGATGTGACCATGAGCAGGGCAACCTCTATCGACTGGTTCAAACTCCATACGTTGATGTCTCATCTAGTCCCACAAGATCAGTCTCCCCATTTATGTGGCATCTGTGCTTTGGCGCCTTCCTCTTTGGAAGATGTGTCGCGTTCTTCCTCGGATCTCTCCTCGCTCCACCTTCCAGTGCGAGGTGTGTCAGCTAGGGAAGCATCACCAGTCTGCTTTCCCAAGTCATCAAGGTTGGAGTAGTAACTCCATTTTTGAGTTGATTCATGTAGACATTTGGTGTCTGAGTCGAGTCCGTGATCGCCAGGGACACGGTTTTTATCTTGTGGTTGTGGATGATTTTTCTAGGTTGTCATGGGTTTTCTTCTTATATATTAAGTCTGATGTTGGGACTGTGATAAAATCTTTCATTAATGAAGTAAAGAATATTTTCTCCTCTACAGTTAAATTTGTGAGAATTCACAATGCTTTGAAAATTTGTACTCACTAGCTTCTGTGACTCTTCTCATCTCTTGGCATGTGCTTACACATACCAACAAAATAGGGTTGTTGAACGTAGGCATCACCACTTACTTGATGTGACTCAAACCCTTCTCATTCAAAGTCATTCTCCTCATTCGTTCTGGGGTGATGTGGTTCTTACTGCTTGCTACTTAGTGAATCACATGACCTCATCTATGTTGGATGAGAAAATTACATCTCCTTTTCTTTTCCTGTAAAGGAATTGTTCTCACTCACTCCTCGTGTATTTGGCTCAGTTATGTTTGTGCATCAGTTGTCACCTGGTCTTGACAAGCTCTCTCCTAGAGTAGCCAATGTGTTTTTTGGGATATTCCAAGACACAGAAAGGGTGCAGATGTTATGATACTCTTCGTAGGAAGTACTAGCAGCATTAATGTCACCTTTTTTGAGTCTGTAATGTGTTTCTCTCCTACAGGTAACAGATTAACTCCATCTGATTCTCGAGAGGAGGTCTATATGCCATCGCCTCTTTCTGTCTCATCATCTCCATCTACACCAATTGTCCCTCCACCTCCACCAATTGTATCACCACCTCCATCCCTGCAACCTCCTCTTGCACCATAACCACCCTCGATACCCTTGGTCAGTTCTTGCCATGATTCTACATCTGTCGACCTTCCTCTGCTCATGGAGCTCCACAGTCATCCAGCACGCCCCAGGTATGTTCTAATCATATTGTTTCTACTGACGACCCTCAAATTTTGTCTTTACGATCTATTACTACACCATCTGAGCAGGTGCCTCTATAGGAGGTCGGTATACATATTGAGGAGATCCTCAATGATCTGGATGTGCCCATTGCTGTTAGGAAGTAGAGACGTACATGTGCATCTTATCCTTTGTCTTCCTATGTTTCAATTGATCGCTTGATTGTAGATTTCATAAAGCTTGCAGTTGCACTTTCAGCCATGGAAATTCACAACTTATCAGGAGGCTTTAAGAGATGGTCGACGGTGTCTTGCCATGGAAGAGGAGATGGATGTGTTGCAGTCACATGGCACTTGGAGTTTGGTTTCAACTCCTTTGGGAGAATCCATTATCAGTTGCTGTGTTCATTGTGAAACATCGAGCATATGGTAGTATTGACCGCTACAAGGCCAGGTTGCTTGCATGAGGGTTCACCCAGACATATGGAGTGGACTATTTGGACACGTTCTCTCCAGTTGCTCGACACTCCACTCTTCATATTCCTCTTACGGTTGTTGTGGTACATCATTGGCCTTTGTTTCAGCTTAATGTGAAGAATGCATTTTGATATGGCGATCTCCATGAGGAAGTCTACATGCAGCAGCCACTTGGGTCTGCTGCTGAGGGGGAGTGTCAGCAGGTGTATAGACTTCACAAGTCAATCTATGGTCTCAAGTAGGGTCTAAGAGCATAGTTCCAGAAGCTCTCTGACTTGATTGAGCGGTAAGGATTCACGAGATGAATGCAGATCATTTATTGTTTGTTTAGTGAACCCATAGAGCTACTTTGTTATTATGGTATTATACCATCATCCTTACAGGAGATGATGTACAGGGGATTATTGAGGCAAAAGGATTTCTTGGACGACAGTTTGTCACCGAGGACCTTGGTACCTTAAGCAACTTTTTAGGATTAGAGTTTTCCAGGAACAAGTAGGGTCTGGTAGTGACCCAAATAAAGTATGTTATAGATCTTCTAGTCGAGGAGGATATGGTTGGTTGTATACCTGCAACTACTTCTATGGATCCAAGTATGAGGCTATACGATGATGATACATAAGAAGTAGACAAGAGAAGATACATAGAACTTGTGGGGAAGCTTTTCCATGTTACCACTACCAGGCTAAACATTTCATTTCATGTTAGTCGGGTCAGTCAGTTCATGGAGCAACCAAGGCAGGTGCATATGGATGCAGTCCATATGATCTTGAGGTTCTTGAAGTCGTCTCCAGGTGCATGGTTATTATTCAGAAGAGGGGCATACCTTATTGCCACGGCTTGTGCAGACGCAGACTATGCAGCATGCCACAAGGATAGGAAATCCACTTCAGGCTTCGTGGTATCGTTGGTAGCTCTCTAATGTCCTGGAAGATAAAGAAACAGATGGTTGCTGCTAGATCTAGCATTGAAGACAGAGCTATGGCATGAGGGAGCACATAAATGATGTGGGGCAGGCATGTTCTAGTTGGCATAGGCATTGATGTACCGCTTCCTATGCAATTACAATATGATAACCATGTAGCTTTATCCATTTCTGATAATCTTGCTTTTCACCACACTGAAGTGGATTGTCACTATACATGTGATATGATCTAGAAAGGCGTCATTTCTGCATCTCATGTCAGCTCATGGAACAGATTGTTGATGTCCTCACAAAGGCATTAACCAGAGGACCCTTTTCAGAAGTGTTCATCCAAGCTGGGCATGATCGATATCTATGCCCTATCTTAAGGGGTAGTATAGAGATATTTTTATGTTATAGTACAGTTTATGTATTTTCTTTTTCTTTTATCTACATTATGTAATTTACCCTTTGGGTCTCTCCCTATATAAGAGAGTCCTAGGGTTCCCTGGAGTAATATATTCGTATTTTCTATTAATAATGTGCAAGTCATGTTAACCAATATCAGATCGATTGATTTGGTCAAGCAGACAATAATCACCCTAATTTCATCATACCAGCCTAATGTAGGAAACCGAAATCATAAAATCCATGGAGATGCTCTCCCGCTTCCACAACAAGATATCGAGAGATCTAACAAGATAAAAGGATGCATGTGCTCTTCCTTCACCACCTAATAGATGAGTCAACAGCTGATATGATCTGCAACATCCCCTTTCATTCTCTACTACCAGAAATACTAGTAGATACATCATATCACCTTGGTGCTTTTACACATGAATTAATAATAAAGAAGTATGTGTCTATCCTTCCTCAGATTCTCATCCTCAGGGACACAAACACCATTCACTTCCACAATATGGATTCGCATACTCTGATCCCACAAACTTCATCATCTGAGTAATGGTGGCATATGTCTTGCAGCTTCTTAGTTACTTCCTTCCCATGGACAATCCTGTCTAAAAACCCATTGTACTAGGATAGTATGTTCCTCGATACCAGATGAGTTGTTAAATAGATACCACCTACTAAGTGTGCTTATTATATTCTAAGAATGTAACTATGTTGTTGAACCCCCATGTATTGTCCATTTGTATAAGGTGTCTATTGCACCATTCTTCTTACTTTTTTTTGATGGAAGAGAGGGTGAGCTCCCGTTGTGGGAGCCACCGCAAACCTTTTATACAAAAAATTTAAATATAGTTATAAGATACATTACCTGGACTCCCAGAAACTTGTGAGAGAACATTCTTCTTACTTGAACGGTAAGAGATCGTACAATCTTAGTCCTTTAGTAACTTCATCTACATATATCTCATGTTAAGCCCTCAATGGTCAAAAATGTAATGTAGGATCTTATGATCCGTAAAAATCACGAACATAACCCCCATATAAGTAACGTTGTCATATCTTCAATATAAAGACTATATCTGCCAACTCCAAGTCATGCATAAGTTAAATATTTTCATGAATCTCTAGTGGTCATGATGCAAATATCAGAAGCTAATCATGTAACATTAGAAGAATGTCTAAACTCTCTTGATGCATTAGTGCATGTAGGGAAGTCTAAGGTACCAAAGGAAAGGTTAAGAATCAGAGCAGTAGTCAATCACACCTTCAATGAGTGAAAACTCAACACATCGTTATCGCTTCAGACAAAAAGGACATCCTTCTATGTCAATTAGATACGAGGTTCGGTTAGTTGGGAGAAGCCATTAAGAAAACATCTATAATGCTTGAGAAGATCTGAGAAACTACATATCTATTTCACTATATCGGGTTGCTCCTAAGATATCACTGCCCCAATCTTTGTGTGGTCCACTACCACATATACATTTAAAATCACATGGCAAAGGAAAGCCACCTTTGACAACTAAGACTCGCATTTTTTGTACTTTATATAGCTAGTGCTCTTTGAGTATCTCAAAAAAATATATTTAATTGATGATCGTATTTGTCGTATAAGTAAGGAAAGGCATCATCGATGAACACCACCAAGAAAAAATATCCAAGTGTGGTCAAAGGACCTTAGTCGTCAATTCAAAAAGACAATAGGTGCATTCATGAGCCTAAACAGCATGACCACGACCTCATAGTTGATATATCTAGCACAAAACACAGCCTTCGGCATGTCTACATTTTTATCCTCAACAAATGTTATCATGATCGCATATATATTTTGGAGAGTATTATATCCCTCTAGAACTAATCGAAAAGATCACCTATTTGTTGGAGTAGGTAAAAGTTCTTAATTATCCTATTATTCCAGTGTCTTTAATCAATGCACAATCTCATAAATATGTCATTCTTCGTTACAAAGGGTAATGGTTTTCCCCAAGGTGACATATTAGGGAGATGAATCCCTTCGGTAACAACTCTTATAGATGCATCTTAAGCTCAGTGAGCTCAACATGTGCGATATGTTATAGAGGGATCGAGAATAGTTGAATATTAGTTACTAAGGTGATCTCGCACTTTAGTGGAAGTCCAGACAACTCATCTGAGGATGAGTTAGGGAAGTCCCTCATAATCCTAATATCCTTAACTATTTGATCCTAGGAAAGTGACTTAACGACATAAGTAGGAAAGCATATGTATCCCTAACTAAGTGTTGAACCATTTATTGGCATTCTTAATAATGTCGAATTGTAGTATGGCAACTCAACGATCTATCAGAGACCAAGCATGGGATATCTCTACGAGAAGTGGCTCGGTCTACTTAATTATTTAACCTAGGAAGTCTAGGGTCGAACTCAGGGATACGGGCTATCTAATTAATCAATTAAATCTTAATTTTTAGATTAAATGATCATTAATCTATCTAGTCAACATACAAACAACACGGTGCAAAACATGATGCATGAACAGAATGCATTTAATTTTCATTTCATGCAAGTTAAATAAAATGACAAAATGCTACAAAATGACATGACATGTAATGCAAATGCTAACGCATAAATATACCCCTAAATGATCAAGTAATTTAGCAATGAACATAGATCCATTTTACAGTTCATTTGATGCATCAAAAATAAGTCTAATTTTATTTGGCATTTATAAATCGAGTAAATGACACCATAGATGTCCAATTAAAATCGTATTATTAAGAGTTTCACATCAAAAATTAAATCATTCCAATACCTAGAGCATTAAACATGCATCAAAATGAAACTTAAATCATCGAAATAGGATTCACATGCTCAAAGATATAAGCAAAATGATTCAGGGGCATAATTGCAAATCGAAAACACAAAGTATATACATAAACATATCCAAAAGGACCTTGGGAAGGGCATAAATGCAAAATCAATAAATCGCTAGGCCTCCCTGTATATTTTTCATGTGCGTGAGGACCTAAATGCAGCTTTTAGTAACCATAGGGTCGTCGACACAAATTACCCAGGCGTGCCACATGAGCCACGCATGTTTGAACTTGGGTAAAATGTGAAGGAATTGTGGGGGCTTCGGTTGTAAATTACCCCTGCCTCATACGCTGAGCACGTGCATCGAGGTTCGGGGATAGGTTTAGGCAGCTACAAGTGGCTCCGGGCCATGTGGGTGGCTCGAGGTGCTTCAGAGGAGGCCCAGTCCCACCGAGCCTGTAAGAAATGGGCTGAACCATGGGAGGAATAATTGATGTCCGGTCCTCCTAATCGAAGGTAGCTGCTACTCGAGGAAGTCTCCTCCGCATTCATTGCTGGCGTCGAAGTTGGGGACTCTGACGAGGCCTCTTCTCCTCCTCTGTGCTCCATAGCTCTGCCTGAAGGTCGCAGAAGAATCCTGGAGACCGCATGAAGAAGTTGGGAGGTCGACGAAGTTCTGGTGAGGGTTGATGAAGCGGGGCAATGAAGCCTCGCTGGAGGCAAAGCTCTAGAATGGAGCTCCTCTAGGACTTCCGTCCATCGAATCTTAGTGGTACCTGCAGTTATTAGAGAGCAAGCCAAAGTGTTTCGTGATTGTTGGAGGGTGGATGTAGAGTTGATGTGTGGAGAACGTGGAAGCTTTAAGTGGGTTCTTCTCCAACATGGTCGGAGAAGAATGCCTGAGGTGGAGGGGAGTTTTGATGGAGCAGGGAGGTATTCAGAAGCTTCAACGTGGATCACTGACCCATGGCGAAGCTCGAAGACATCTCATATGAAGGCAAAGGTGGATGTGCATAACTTGAAAAATAAGAGAAAAATAAACAAAAGTAACGAATGGTTTACCTGGAGGACCTGAAGAAGGTCGTGGTGGAGCGGGGTGGCTTGGGCTGAGTACCTGATGGTGCTCTGGTTTACTCTTCACCTGGTCAACCTATCAGGAAGCTCGAACGGCCTCAATCTAGGGTCGTGACATGGTCAGGAGACCATGGGTCTCACTACGGGATGCATCCCATCCTCGTGCTTCAACTCCGCCTCCCCATGTCACGGGGAGGTGAAGAAGGCTAGGGTGGAGCCTCTCATAAAGGTGGACCACAGCAAATGGAGTCAGTGGATGGGTTTTGAGGAGGGGCATGGCAGTTACAGGAGATGGATTGTAAAAGACTTCAACCACCTTGTGGTTATCCTAGGAGGTAGATCGTGGAATATAGAGGATACTGCAAGGAAGAGGATGGATCGGTCAACGTCGAGGGGCAGTTGGTTGGGAGAGAGGAAGTAGGGAGCGTTTGCAGATAATGGGAGAAGATGAGGGTCGATGATGTGCGCCATGGGAGAGAGAGCTAGGTGGAGATAGATGAAGGGGCTCAGTCGTTGGATCTAAAGATCCAACGGACGAAGGAGCATCACTAAGGGAGGGTAGTGATGCGATACGGGGAACGCATCAGATGGCTGAGGACTAGTGCGCTGATTAAATGTGGAAATGCGATATGGGATCGCGTCAGAGGGCGAAGAGTGGTGTGGAGATAGAGGGACCTGATCAATCCATAAGCGTGAGCCGATGATGGAAAAGAGAGGTGTGTGGGAATAAAGAGCCGGGATCTGTGGCAGCTCCAGAGAGAGCCACATGGCCCAATATAAAACTAAAAAAATAAGAAAAGTAAATAAAAATCAAAAACAAATGGTTAGAGGCTTCAAATCAAAAGGTATTGAACATGAATGTTGTAGATTTTTTTGAGATCTATAAGTTTCATGTTTAACAAAAGTCAAAATAGGTCATATACACATAGATATATTTTTAAGTATTTTTAAGGATTAAAAATACTTGTTTAAATTTCTTTTAAGATTTTTTTGTATTTTTAATTTGTAAATAATGTCAAAATAAATATTTATAATATTAATCTAATTTTTGGGGATTTTTTAATAATTAGGAAATACAGGAAAAATGGTATAATAATTAATTATTTATATACACTAATTAGAATTAATTATATACATAGGGTTAAATGTTAATGTTAGTTAATTAGCTGCACATTTTATTGATTAGTTTAAGTAAGAGGGATATTAAATAATAATTATGATGATAAATCATGGAATTATCATTAAGAAACATATGTGACCTCAAAGAAGGAACATATTGGGAACTTGTTGTATGTGGTACATAAGTCAAATGGAAAACGCATACAACTAGTAAGCAAAATAATATCACCTTAAAATAGTCTAAATATATGTATCCAGCTAGTCTATATCTAAATGATATCAAATACTCAAGATGATTGAATAAATACAAGCTTCTTGTGTATGCTAATTTATACAACTATGTCCTCAACGACCTAGTAAATTACGAAGTTTTGCCCCCTGGACTCTTTAACGAGATAAAAACTCATGCCAATGCATGGTCTAACGCATGCACTAGTTGCTATGCTAGGAAGGAGTGCTTGTAATCCTAAATCAAACAAAGCATGTAAAGACAAACCCTGCATCAAAATCATCAACCAATAAACTCAGAGGCATGAGTTTGCTCTTGAGCGACCACATACAAATTATCCTCATGGTAGTGGTGGTGTGTTGGAACCTATAGTATTGTAAGTCAGCTAGGGTAGAAGATAGTAGAAACTTCAGCCTCCACAATAAAAAAGTTGATTCATGAGTTTAACCAAACAAAATGGTTCATCGAGCGCTTTGTTGTAGTTTTCAAGAACTTCTCGCAAGCATAGAACACTCATCTCTGAAATGGTCGGAATATTGTGCTAGTGGAAGAATGTGTGATCCCGACATTGAGATAAAGAATCTCCACTAGTAAGATTTTTGACTCATGACATGCAACTCTATAAGTGCACTGAAGTACAAAAAGTAATGCATACGCTCACTAAGGCTACTCCATTTTAAGTGCAGGGAGAAAATCTGCTAGTTGCGAGTGTTGTTTCCACTAGGTGAAAACGACACTCTCCATAGGAATGGTAGAAATCTTTCAAAACATACAACTCTAACTATTGAGGTTGTGGTTGATTACCTCATTATGAGAAGCCTTCATCTCCAAGGCTATGATAGCTAACTGTTGATGAAGCATCGTTTCATACATTTAAGAGCTAAAAATATAACTTGATTCCTTGGCAAATACATGCATTTCTGTGTTTATATTGCATTCTTAGCATTCATGAATAATCAAATAAGAAGCATGTATTATCAAATAAAAAATCACAAAAAATAACTAACTTGTATAGATTGTATAATCTTCTCATTTTCTTACTATATTCATTTAAAATAATAAACATGCAATCAACTGCACTGTTCACATCATGTTAACCATAATGAATGAAAAATCCTAAAAAAATACTAACATATAAATGTTGCAAATAAATCCAAACTATAATATGAGAAGACTAAGAACTAAAAAGCTGAATATCTTCCTTATACAGTCTCATGTAAAATTGTACTCATCTTTGAATTAATGCACCTCAAATTACATATAAGACAAGATCAAATTCAAATGAATCGGAGTGCATGTGTGAAACTTAATTTTTTGGGACCTACATTTGTACAAACGCTGTGACTTTAACTCATTATTTCATGTACATATTTCATTGTTTTTAACTCATTTCTTTTTCATTTATGGTCTTCAGTGTTTATTAACTAATTATAAAGCAATCAAATCCAAAAAAATATTAAATGTTGATAGAATAATCTAAAGTGAAACTTGAATATGATGACCTAGAAACATGTAAGCAAGACCTATTCCTATTTTATATTATCTTTTATTAATTATTAAAATTCAAAGAGTAATATATAAATATTTTGATAGTATTTTACAAAAATATTTTGTGTATATATCATTAAGAGAAAATCAAAGCGAAAGATATAAACAATGAAAAATATGTATTTTATGCCTATAAAATACCTCAAAAATTTGTAGTTCATAGCTATGACTTCTTTTGGTTTTGACATCTTCATGAAAGTTAAAGATCTCATCGAGACTACAAGTTTCATTTTGACCAATTTTATTTGTTTTCATCATTTAATTTATTTTTATTTTCTTATTTTTGCTTTAAGTTTGATCAAGTCAATGTCCACGTTGCGCTTAGCCATTCATTCTTTCCACTCCACTCCAAGGCTTGTTGACCCCGATCAACGACTACACCTAATCCTCTTTGCGTCAATCCCATTCCGACCTTGTGTTCAACTCAATCTCCCTGCAATATTCAATCTTCCTCTTATCCTCCATCAGTGTCCACCGTCCGACATCTCCATTCGCTAGCCATTCCCAGATATTACGCCCATCTCCAACTAGCTTCTCCCAAATCCCCAATGTCAACCCAACAAATAACCATCCTAGTGCCATCGTTGGAAATCAATAACCAGCAATATGCTCCGAATCTTCCATGACATGCTCCAGCGAATCAATCATGTTTGTGATCTCGACGACAACCATTGCCTGATTTAACTTCTTCCTTATAGTCTAAACCCGGACCCAACTTTGATTCCTTATCCACCATCTTACAAGGAGAGAGAGCCCAACCTTGGATACAGTCTACCGATGACAGCAATGTCAAGTCCTTTGCAGGTGACGACATGCCTTTTCCAATTCACGACGAGGTCTAAGGGTGGCTTCTTGTATGTCTCATCGGAGCACTAATTGAGGTATCGACCCATTAGAAGAACTCAACCGAGTTATCTATATGCTGCGGAGAACCACCAAACACCAGGCAACCAATTCCGAACACTTCTTTGTCACCACCAATCCTTCTCCTTGTTTTTCATCTGAGTCGCAATCCATCCCGACGATCGCCATCTCTCCTCAAAGTAAAGATACGCCATCACCAGTCCGATCAGAGCTTCTGACCTAATATCAACTGGTGGGAGGAGCATCTTACCCCTAATGTTGACCTCTACGTTGGGGTTTGCGACTGGAGTTAAGTCGTAATAAGGTACCCATAGGGGAGCCTGCAGCTGGATTGAATCCATTTGAAGATCTGCTCTTCGATCATTCCTCATCAGCAGTCAAGGAAGTGTCATGTTGAGGTCCATAAACCAGAAGACCCAATCAGCTGAGACGACATCCTCTGTTGGATTGCTAGAAGGATCGCGTGCTCTATCGCACGTGATGTGAAATTTACAGATGTGCCCTTGCCCTTCACGCTTTAGAGATTGCCAAAGAAATAATATACTTGGACAAATTGCATTGGATCCTAACCGCCTTTTGCATTTGATAGATAAGTCCCTTTTGGATTGTATTTTGTAGTCATTTTTAATTCAGAACTTTTGCAATTATGTCCATGCATTATTTTCTTAATGGCTTGCAACTACAATCCAAAATCCATGATTTCGTTACATTTTAAAGCTTATTTAGAAGCCTAACATTTGATATATTATGAAGTTTGATTGGACATGAATTAAATTCATAATGATTTTCTCAATGAAAATTATATGTTGTGTCTCTTAATTCATTATTCATTCATGTTGGTTCTTAAAAAGTTTGAAAAATAGTTAATAGTGAAGAATATTAAACAAGGAAACTTTTGGAATTGGTTTAGTTCGAATATATTAAGTTTACTGCTCTGTGGAATCTTATTTTGTGAAATCCTTTTTTCGTTTTTTCTAGGGTGAGAATTTCAATATTTCTCCAAAGTAAAAGTAGCGCTAGATGAAAACTAGTATTGCCTATCATCCACGGTTTTAGGAGAATAAATCATTGTGGTTTGATCTTTATAAAATTCATAAAACTCAGATTAAGGACTTTGCATCATGCATTTTTAATTAATTTATAGCAATCCCAAAAATCATAATTTGTTGTAATAGCTTGTATTTACAGTACCTTGCATCTCATATTTTCAGTTTCTCAAAGTACTGCATTTTATTCATTAAAAATTAAAGATCAATAATATTGCATGCAACATGTTTAATTCGTTCTTGATTGAAAAATTACAAAATATGTAAGCTGGTTTCATCATTGAATAAAGTTCAAGGGAAAATATTACTTGGATTTTTAGTGCTGAATTTGACATAATAACCCCATTCGTAAGATAACTGAGTTTCCCTTTAAAAAATCGTTTTCAAAATTTCTTTTTATTTGTTTTATTTTAATTTTATTCTCATATTTTTAAAAATACTTTAAAACACCACAAAAACCTTACAAACCCCAAAATAATATATGTTTACCATTTTATTATATTGTTGGCACCATACTGGAAATAATAAAAACACTTTCTTAATCATCTTTTTATATATTATGATACTTTTCCATTTTCTTTTCCTTTAAAAATAAAAAACCAATTGAATTTTGAAAAATAAAATAAAAGTAAAATTCATAAAAATATTGCACTTCATAACATTGCATATACATACACATCATACTCACTAACTTGCATTTCTTCACACACGTTTGTGAACCATATATTAGAAGAAAAATTGGCACATGATTTGAAGACATGAATTTGATCTGAATCGCATCTCGAATCCTTACCGTCTCCATGTATTCGACCATGGTCTTCACTTAGTAAAAAAATAAAAAAAAAATACACCACACCTCTTCATAGAGATTCCTGCATCTCATCTAGATTCCTTATATTTTTAGTGTGATTTTTTTATTAATCATTTTCTTTATGCTTATACTACAACAACTCAATAATCTTAAGAGTAAGAAAGTACTTAATTAAATGGTATTATTGCAGGGGAGGCGACAAGATTCTAGAACTTAGGCCACTAAGTGAATTCATTTATGCTATATATTTATATTGTGTGGCATTCCATTTGTTTGTTTGCTTGTGTTTTCATTTTCACCACTGCATTTTATTTACATTCATTTTCACCATTGCATTTTGTTACATTTGCATAGTTTATTTTTTCTCGTGGCGTAATTTACTCGATTTTCTTGGACAAGGGCCCAGTGATTTTGAGCAGCTTTCTAGGGAGCCGAGGCATCTCACGAGAACTAAAGGGGCTGATTTCGTAGACCGAACCAGCTGCGGACTTAAAGAAGAGTAAATTTGCTTTTGTTTCAAGCCATAGTGTAGGATTGCATTATGGCTACCAAAGCCACTATGATTTTTGAATGTGTTCGTAAAATTAGGATCACACAATCTCAATAACAAGACGCACTAGACTGACTACTTCGTTGCCAAATTAATCGATTCTAGTTATCGCTAATAAAAATTCCTATCTAGGTGTGGTTTTTCCGTCCGCATTAACTTGTATTAGGTTTATAAAGTCCGCTTTGCATCTCATATGGAGATTGCAAGGAGGTGCCGTAAGTAATTCTAATTCAGTATGCAACATATTTTTCTCGCTAGCTTTTCTGATTTTCCATGTTTTCATTTCACATAAGATCTAAAGAGAACCAGAATAACCTTTAGATGTGTTTAAATTTCATGCAAATCGAGTGGTAACATCTAAATAAATCCAAGGGACTGCTAAGCATGCTAGACTTTAAAAATATAAAAAATTAATTGACATTCATTTTACACAGGAGAGCATCTACGACCTTGTATGCAAGTGAGCTCCATACCGATGAGCCATAAGGCTAGAGCCCAAAGCCATTACTTACGTCTGACCCTCTTCTACATACATCAAAGGCACGTGATCCTCCAACATAAACAGCGATCCGGTGTAAGGTTAGCGTTTATGGATGCTCAACGTCTCGATATTGTATACTTCTGAAGCCTAATAGATCTGGGAAGAGGAGCATCCTTAAGACGGAAACAAACATGCCCAAATACATAACATCATAGGAGACTTTACCTGTGAGTTTTCCTAATTACAACTAGTTGAACATTTTCACACTAAAATTGAAAAGATATCAGATGGATGCTTACAGCTTTCACCGTGTACATGTGAAATCTGGGGTTTGATCTTGCATATTATTATTTGTATGTGTCTTTTCTTCTATGGCATGCACGCATTCAACCTTAAATCTCTTATGTTCCCATCCTCTGCTTTAAGATGTCGTTTAGTATCGATACCTAGACTTTGCAAGTTATACCCAATCTGCCATGTATCGACCATCTTCGTCTTCTTCCCCCATTCATGTCTCGTTTATCGACTCAGAGTTGGTTTTCCCATACTGACCATTCTAGGTCGGAACTCTGACCGTCCCCTTCGCCTTTTCACCTTTCCTAGCTACTCCAACTTAGGTTCACCCTATTTCATCTTCTTTAATTGCAGAAAAGACAGAAAAAAGAGCTCACATATATCAGGGTGATAAAAGAATAAATGGAAAAAATAGAACGGCCAAATATTGAGATAGAGAGAAAGTTAACCGAGTTAAAGAAGCAAAGAGACAAATATCGGCTACACTGGAAGACCGCAGTTACTTTCATCGAAAAATCCAATTGAGGTCCGAGAATCCGACTGGTTAGGGAAGGCAAACCAATTGACTTGAGACCCTTCCCCGAGCCATACTATACAGGAGACTTGACTACCGACTTTTTTCCACAATTCCTCTGTCAGTTATTACCAAGATATATGGCTTTGACTAGTGTCAACCAATGGGACCGTTATTACTCACCTCAGGATTGTGTGTTATCTTCATGGAGTACAAAGTAAGTCGATCCACCCACTTAGAAATCACTCGTAGTAGAGCATGAACCAGCCATGTATTGTGATAACATTTCAGCACTAAAAGACAACTTTTATATCCTTGAGACCAAGTTGATGAAGTTAGTCAAATGATGGATTTCGATGCCGCCAACAGAGAAGGAGAAGATGATAAAGAGTGTGAATCATAATAGTTTGAGTATGTACGAGCCATTGATGAAAACACAAGCGTCGTATAGTTAGTCATTGATTCAACATCCCTCTTCTGCTAACCATTTTCCCTCCAATCCTGCTTGAGTCGTCTTCTGAAAAACTAAAAAATCGAAAATCCAAAAAAGTGTTGAAGTAGCTAACATGGAAGTATGGATGCATCACATTATTTGTCAAATCCCACTTATTGACGCCATAGACAATCATGCCTATGGTAAGTTCCATGATTTGGAAGAGCAACACCAAAAGACAAAGAGTAAAAATGATACCCAAACTAGATCAATGCTCAGAAAGATGTTGCCTCAGAGAAATCACTCAGATGGTTGGCCGATCTATCCAAAGCCGTTAGGAATATTGAAAGACACCATCCGGACTTTTTTGGGTATACAATTCATTATCTTGGACATCTAGTACCTTGGAGAGTTATCCTTGTCTCCCATCATATCTGGAAAGTCATTCTCAACCTATGTTAGAGTGCAAATTGGTTGCACATTTTTCGAGCAAGGAAGACTTGTGCCTCTTGTGACCAAGGATAGCATACTCCACACTAGGGCGCCTGACTATGACTCTAAACATCAAGACTTTGGAAAGGGTGGCCTAATTGATGAGTGCCTCAAAGCTTCTTTTGTCCAGGCATTTCTTATAAGGGACTCATTAGACGACCCCATGCTTCCATCATACATGACCTTAGCTGAAATCCCTTACGATGTAGTCATAAAGCCGATCTTCAGTGTTGAAGATCTCCCAAACACGAAACCACAACCACCATCAAGGAAGCATAGATACTCTGATATTGAATATTGTAAGCCCTTGATGGAATATGTTTATGCCAATACAACCACTGACATTTTCAGTCACATGTGCTGAAAATTCGGATACTTTCTGATTTTCTTGCCTTTTTATATGATCTGATTCCAGCCCATATCAAAAATCAACTGACATAGGAGTAGACCACCACATTCAAGTAGGCCTAAGAAGAGTTCTGACATTTCATTCGACGATGTCAGTAAGCTTACTTACACACAATCGGTTATATAGTGTAGAAAGGGAACATACGGTTCCATTCTTCTTTCGCCTTGTAGATGTTTCATTGTGTTCATTCCATCTCCTATGATTCACATTACTCACCCCAATACCATCTCGTTTATATCTGTATCTATATAGGATGATTAGACCTTAAATATAAGGGGGTGAGTGGTCCGAGTTGCTCTTTACTTTTTGTTTATTTTTGTATATTCTCCTAGACCTTGACCACATTTCTTTACTTTGGATACTACTAAGTATAAGACAACCGATAACTCACTATGATAATATCTGATTCTATACTTTGTTCGTTCCTTGCACTCACCCACCTTGTTTTTTGTTCTGTTATACTTAGGCTAACCATAGTCTAAGTATAGGGGGCGGTCGAATTAGGAAGACATGATTATTCTGAAAAACCGAATAATGGATAATATACCATTGACATGTATGTGGAATGAATATACAATATTCAAGAATGACATCACAAAGGTGGGGGGGAGGTAATATGATTTTCATCAAACCGTAGCAACTTCCAAAACTGGGCAAAACCCAGAGAAAAGTTAGTGAGTGGAGAAAGCAACTAAAGACAAATCGAAACCTTATTCACATCAAGAGCCAATACACTCTGATCAACATGATCTTCCCTTTCATCCTACTCCTCAACGAAAAATTAAATAACTTCACATACCTACCATCTGAAGACCCGATAATCATGGAAATCTCTATCAAACCTATAATCGAGCCTAATGCCTTGGACAAACCAAAAACTCAAAGCAATAAGACATCCTATTAAGATCGTCAATTGTCATGTTTAACTGAAGAATGTGATTCTAAGATGAGATAAAGGTTACACTAGAGATATGATGCCCTCAGCAATGAACACGAAAATAACAATGAGCAATATCCTATCATCGGCTACCCATCAATAATAAAAATGCTCTTGTGGAAGAATATAAGATCACATGCGAGAAAATGAGACGTATGTCGCCTCAAATCCATCCCATGCTGATTTACTCGAATCAAACAACCATCCCTGAAGATCTTCTAAGGTAAGCCACATTTTATGACCTTTGAAGAGCTGATAAAATACGACTTCATCATCCCTTCCTCTAACAACAAATCAGTTGTTGACCTATACAAACCTATATCCAAGACGCTAAAGTGAATTCTTATACCCATTGACTACATGTGTTCAAGTTGACCTTAATACTATGCTTGATTCCTTGGAATTGGCATTGAAGCTGATTCTATAAATTCTCTCGATAAACCAATATTTGTCAGTAATATGACAACCAGATTAAAAACATCTTTTTGAATCACTTAAATAACAAAGCATCAATAAGTCATGGCATATTTGCAATGCATTTACATCTTTTTCATAATAATATTAGAGAAGAAAATGCATAAATCCTTATCATTGTTAGTGTTCTGTTTGAAGCTTCCACATTTTAGTCTCGCCTTCTCAAATCACTTTTTCTTTGCTTGTGGTCTTAGTACGTCGAAGCTCCGTACTCAATGCTAGCTCCTCTTTCTCCTTTTTGCAATTTTAGACATGTGTTTAAGTCAGTTGCACATTAATTTCAGGTCAATTGCTGGTTTACAGGCTAAGCATAAGACTTTCTGTCATCAGTAAAACATGTTGCATAGATGCATATTACTAGACATCTCTTCCTTTTCAATGGAATCTGGTAACACATATTACTCAACTGTCAATATCAATACTCATACCAAAATTTTAAAAACAAATAGCAATACTATAACACATATATTTGTATGGCATCTATTGGACGCTAGTATTAAAAAGATAGGATAACTTGAAGGGGAGGGGGTGCAGGCAGCTTCAACAGGTGGCATTTTTCGAGAATGGCAACAAAGGAAGTGTCAAACACTGCATTCATTTTCAAACTGTGGAGATTACTACCAATTAGTAGGGACGTTTATGGACAATGGACTTTTTGGGTTTAGGGTTTAGAATTGTAGACCATTGAAGTGGGTGTAGAACATGCCGGTACTAATTTAGATACGATCCAGCAGATCTATGGATTGAATCAGTATATAGAATCTGGCTACCCGATCGAAAATTTTATAACATACAGATATTAATTTAAAATTTAAGATTGGGTATCCAGGTTCTATATACAGATTCAACACATAGATCTGCTGGATAGTATGTAAAGAAACCCAGTGATAAACAAAGTTGACAACCTTAAACTGTAATCAGTAATTCTATGCCGTAACTTAATCCATTCCCCGCAGCCACACTCAAACCCCAACCAGCTATTAAAAATAAGTTGGCTCATGTTGCCAAATTCTCTCATGGTATTCATTAACCCTAAACATCCAAGTTTTCTCCCCCTTGTTACATGCACAATGGAGATTTACAACAAGCCTATCTTAATGGAGGCACCAATAAGATCACCAATGACCCACAACTTCACCGTGGAGACTGAAGCACACGAGAAATTCAAGCTCAGGAGGGAACCCAGGAGAGAGAGATACGAGCAACAAGAAGCAAAAAGAGAAGGAACGGAGCACCACAGGTACCAACAGGTATCCATCCATTTGTACATCCTATCCAACACAACAGCTTCTGCACCGCGCATCTAACTCTCCCTAATCAAGTAGGATACAGGGCACGTATATTGGCTGAACTCCACTTAGCTGGAACAGGCATTCAAGGCAGCACCAGTAGGAGAGAAAATTCTAAGGGACACAAGGTAAAGAGAAATCAACTAGAAAGATAC
Organism: Ottelia alismoides; assembly: GCA_037367405.1. Taxonomy (NCBI): domain Eukaryota; kingdom Viridiplantae; phylum Streptophyta; class Magnoliopsida; order Alismatales; family Hydrocharitaceae; genus Ottelia; species Ottelia alismoides. Next base: position 94,552 of record JAZKJV010000344.1, read on the forward strand.
AGATTATCTGTTGGCGTTGGCTAGCTGTTTATTCTAGGCCAGGTAAAACCACCGCCCAATTGTACTGGTTCAGCTTGAGCTATGCATTAAAGATTAAATTATTGTTAGAAAATCGGAAGCGGAGCATGGAAAAAGATAAAGAACAATAGAAGAACAGCGGGATTTTACGTGGAACCCTGCTCCGTGAGGAGCAGGATGAAACCACGGGAGAAGCCCTCAAAGGGGGCATATGCTTCATTGCTTTTTCTCAATGGATACAGGAGGTCTGGGGCTCCTTATATAGCCTCTCCAGAGACTCCAAGTCCCACCACTGGACGATGTGGGACTAAACACTGGATGGGGTAAATGGATCTCCTCCAGGATCCATTTACCCTGCTACAACACAATGGGCGCATACAACGAATGCTCCAACACTCCCCCTCAAGCTGGAGCATGCAATGCTTAGCTTGGACAAACAGAAAATAAACTCAACTCAACGCTACAGGACACTACATACAATATCAACCCAACGCGCACATTGCTGCAGTCGAGGACGTTGCTTCTCATGCCGTGCAAGTGAGGAGGACGAACGGGCTGGAGTGTGAGTCAACTGAAGACTCAGAATCTGATCATCGAGTCTGAAACTGCGCCTGAAGTCTCCTCGTCGAAGAACTGGGTCTCTCCCATCTGGCTCAGAGAATGGTGCACTGCTCTGGTGTACCTATGATACCACATGAAAATCCCTGCCCTCATTGGCATAGGGAATGGTCCTCTGCTCTGGAGCCCCTATGGTTCAGATGAAAACTCTGGCCGAACAACAAGAAGAAGAATGATGGGGACCACGAACAAATGATGGCAACATATGCTCATCTGAAAATGACCGCAATCATATGCGTGTCTGAAACTGGAGACTCGGAAATATCGTCGAGTCTGAAATTGCGTATCAAAATGGGACTCGGAATCTGAACTTCGAGTCTGGAATTGCGCATGAAGAATCTTCATCTAAAGAACTGTAGAGTCTGAAAATCTGATCGGTCTGGATAATCTGCATCTGGCACCTGAATCTCTGATATCTGGAGAAGACCTGTGACTCTACATATATACACCCCCTTTCTCCCATACTTGTCGGAAAACATGGACGTCGACCAAGTTGGGAGAAGACAAAGAGATACATAAATGGGGGAAAATAAGACAAAATAAGCCGTTACAAATTTTTCGGCTTCTCAAGTCATGAATTTTGACCGTTTCATTTTTTTCAGGCTCTTTTTTCATTTTTTTAAGCCGTCAACCCCCTTTTTTTACGGCTTTCCTCTGCATTTTTTTGCAAAACTGTGCGTACGGATTTTTTTTATACGCGCCTCTTTTCTCTCTCTCTCTCTTTTTAATAAGCACGGCCCACTTGGGCCATCACCTCTCTCTTCCTTTTTTTCTTTGTTTTCTTTTTTTTTTGAAACCTTCGGCCCACTTGAGCCTACAAAACAGCAATTTTTTTAATACTCTGAAACGGCTCGCTCGGCCCTTCAATGTGCGCCCCCCTTTTTCTTTTGGGGGTCCCTGGGAACCCTTATCAATCATGCGGCCCTGGGGGGTCTCATGGTGCCACCGCCACCCCCTTTGGGGATTTGATCCGTCGCCTGCATCGATCTGGTGCGCGAGTGCGCCGCATGCGTCGATCTGATGCGCAAGTGCGCCGCCGAAGAAGAGGGGGGGTCTCCGCCTAGGGACTGGAGACAAGGAGGTGGGTTGGGGATGCGCGAGATGCCGCCTGGGCTTCGAAGGAGGCCGCCATGGCCTTTGGGGCGGCGCAGCCTGGCTGGAGAGGATCACAGGAGGATGGAGGGGCGCCGGCGACCTGGGCGCAGGGGGGAGGGCTTCTACGCGCCGCGTATGGAAAGGGGTTGCGCGCTCGGCGCTTCTTCTCCTGGGACAACGCGCGGCTTCTTCTGAACCAAGGAGGCGCGCGCGATATCGGAGCACCGCCTGGGCGCGGCTGGAGGCGTGCGCACGGGCGCCTGGAGCCTGGTATGGGGGATAGGGCTTCGATCACTGCTCCGCCAGGAGGTCTATCAGGATGCGCGGAGTAGGAGCTCGCGGAGTAGGAGCGGAGCTCCGCCAGGATGCCTGTGGAAGAAGGGAGACGCGCCCTGCGCCTGGATCGAGAGGCGAAACACCGCCTCTTGGTGAACTGCGCTGATGAAGGGCTACGCTGAATCTGGAAATCCAGAGACCTTGGATGAATCTGATCTGGACGGAGCCCTGTCTGACTCCTTGTTGTCTCAACGTCCTCCAGGCCACCGCACACGGGCCAGGCCTTGTGTTGCATCCAAGCCACCGTACACCGACTGGGCTCCTTCCGCCAATGCCCAACAACCGTGTATTCATCCAACGACCTCGTTGCTGCTGCCTAGCTTCCCATCGCTGGCCAGTTGTCGTCCAACACCACCCAACATGATCCTTTCACCCTATAGCCTTCGTTACTCTCCAATTTATGGTTTCAAGAACCCTATTTGGTCTGATTTTGATTTGAAAGGGAAGAAATCAGATCGTGCAGTTTCTGTTGAGCCCTACCACAACACCAAGTACAACAACAAAGCCTTTTCCACAATTAAGTAGGGTCGGCTATATGGATTCTTCGCCTCCATTCAGATCTATCTTGGGTCAATCTCGAGCTTATATCCAAAAAATTAAGATCCCTTCGTATAGTCTCTTTTCAACACTTCTTGGGCCATCCTTGCCCTCTCTCGGCTGACTCAAACAATCGCATCTCCTAACTGGTGCATCGGCTGATCTTCTTTGCAAATGACTGAACCATCTTAAGCAGTTTTCTCGCATCTTATCCTCGATCGGAGCTACACCAACTTTTTTTCTGATTGCATCATTCCGAATTCGATCTTTACATGTGTGTCCACACAATCTACCTTAGCATTTTCATTTCTGCTACAACCTTTCTCTACACATGTCTTTACATGTGTGTTCACATGCCAACATTCAGATCCATAGAGCATAGCAAGTCTAGAAGGGGACAGAATCGCCAGAGCCTCTATGAAGAAGAGCAGCCGACCGCGAGAAGAAGAAAACAGTGTGCATGGGGGCTTTGAAAGGCTTGCTAGATCTGCGTGATGCTTGCGGTGACAAATAATAAGATCGGCAGGAGATGAACGGTGCCGCCGTTGAACAAAAAACCAGTGTTCCAAAAACGTAGGCCTTAGCCTGGAGAATAATCTAGGGTTTTAAAAAAAACCTAGAACAGGAACTTGAATCTCCTTAAAACTGATCTTCAAGACCGAACACCAATCGAATTTCGAATATGAAATAAATCTTCAAATACAAATCCGAGAATCAAACCCGCTCTGATACCATGTTAGAAAATCGGAAGCGGAAGCGGAACATGGAAAAAGATAAAGAACAATAGAAGAACAACGGGATGTAACAAGGAACCCTACTCCGAGAGGAGCGGGATGAAACCACGGGAGAAGCCCTCAAAGGGGCATATGCTTCATTGCTTTTTCTCAATGGATACAGGAGGTCTGGGGCTCCTTATATAGCCTCTCCAGAGCCTCCAAGTCCCACGCACTGGACGATGTGGGACTAAACACTGGATTGGGTAAATGGATCTCCTCCAGGATCCATTTACCCTGCTACAACACAATGGGCGCATACAACGAATGCTCCAACAATTATGAACTAGTGACTCGGCCTTTCACTTTGTTACAGGGCAACAGTAGAACAAAATGTGAAACTTCAGGGGCTAAAAACATGATGTGGAACCTGCAGTTGAAGCATTTTTTGCGCTGTTTACTTCAATCAAGATAACAACATAAGATTACTTAAAAGTGTCCACTGACTAAACAAGGACCACTCGCATAAAAGATGCATTGACAGCCCAGCAAAGCTATATAAATTTTCACTAAAAGAAGCTGACAACTACCAAGTTTAGCAATAGAATAAAAGATAACTGACTATTTCATCTTATTAATCACGAGAACTTATTATGACAGACTACAATAAGAACACGGTTCAGCATCGACATAGAAACTGTCAAAACTTCTCCCCAATATAAATGTGAAGGGGTCCTCGGTTATGGGTCATCCAGAAAAAATGAACAAATAAATTCCTTATAAGCTTCAAATGAGTGACTATGGATAGCAATACAAACCGAATAAAATGTAACTTTACTATTTAAGACATGCCAAAATTTTTGCCACAAGAGCCCTTGCTCCTTGTGTGGCTGGAGAGTACAATAATATACAAAATACAGAGTGAATAAATCATTCAGTTATAAATATTACCTAAGCACCAGGCCAGGTTCCGTTTAAGACCTTTTGCTTTTTGCTCTTCCTCTCTCTCTTTTCAGTTTTATCCCCGTCACTCCGTTTCAATTGCTTGGAGCGAATTTCCATTAGCTTTGCTTTTGCATCACGGAAGGGCGCATCAGATTTTAAAGCTAGCATTTCCTGAAAGAACAATTATTAATTAGCATAATCAATCAAAATCACATTCAGGTGATGTCAACAAGAAACAATACCGACCTTGATATGCTCCATGGCAGAAAGGTTAAAGCCCATCACATCCTTGCGATCCTGCAAGTACAATATGGAATTTATACAATATATAAATTACACCAGAACTAGCAGATGTCAGAGCCACAACCATATAACCCCGTTTACAAAAGAATTACCTTTACTTGTTTATATAGAATCTGTTTCAATGCTGCTAGAATAGGTTTAGCAGCAGGGGTAGCTGTCAATTGGCTGTGGTGAGTCTGCAAGAGCACTATTGCAATTCTGCAAACTAGCTCAATCTGCATATAATTCAATCAACAAGATCAACAAACCATCAATAAAGAAACTGATACAGTTATTGTTTCAAACTTCACGTAAACATCACAGTTTACATACTGAGACCAATAAAGTCGAGCTGTAAAAGATCGTCAACAGAAGTGAGGAAACACATTCTAAGGATAATGGAAGCATGCACGGAGCTCCAATTGATCGGCATAAAGGGACTACAACAATCTAGCCAAAGAGCATGGGATATTTGCTTTCATTCAAGGGATATTTATCGGTCATTTGTTTGTCCATGATAACAAACCAACATTGACGAAAAAAAGCCTCACTTATCAAGATTAATAAAAGGACACATAATTTTAATGCTCAATTTAACAGAAGAAATAGAATATACATAGTTTTCTTTTACTTTTTTAAAGGCCAATGGATGACCATCACCCCCTGAGACATGCTCCATACTTTATTAAAAGAAAGGAAGCACGTTTACAACCATTCAGTGATACAAGGACAACCATGACACATACAAACACTCTCATGCTATTAACCACGTTTTCTCTATAGGATCAAATAATTCAGATAGAAAACATCCATCTAACTCGATCTCAGAATGCAAGAGAAAGGTTTCACTTTCTCCTCCGTCAAAGTAATCAGACAACAAACAAAACAAAACAAAAACTTGGAGGCCTTGGAGGACCATTTGATCAGCATAAAGAGGCTACAATGATTACACAAAATGTATGGGACATTTACTTTTACGCAAGGAATATTTGTTGGTGTTTTGTTCATGATAACAAACCCAAACAGATCAAAAACCAATGTGGGGAATGGTAAAAAAATAAAAAAATCGTTGAAATGTATCCACGAGTTCATCCATAGAGACTGAAAAGAGTAGTCCACAGGAGATGATACAATAAAGGTCGGATACCCTATTAATCCTTCTCAAGTACAAGCCCAAACCCCTTCAACTATCAAAATTAACAGAACACATGAATTTACTGTTTCAATTTACCAGAATAAATCTCAATCTAAGTAGATTTTTAGCTAAAATATGAAAGAAAATATGCTTACGGTCTTTCAACAATGCAAGGACACCCACATAGCATATAAATGCTATCGTGCTATGTACCACATTTTTTATAAGAAAGAAATATCTTTGGGACATATATCGACGATATCGATGGGAATCTCGTAAATAGCTCAAAAAAATAAATTTCTCAAAGAATTACGATCATCCTAGTTCTTAAAACAATATAACATACAAATGTATTCTTATTTGCAAGAGGGAGGTATATTTAGCATACTAATAAGCATTATATCACATATATCCCTACTGAAAGTTGATTTTTACGAGATATCATGAAGAAAATAATCAAATTTATACAATATAAAGAGTATTTCTTTCATTCATAAAAATAAATAACAGCATGTAACATGCTCTAAAAACAAGTAGATATGCATCTAAATTATTAGAAAATAAAAACTTAAAGAAAGATGATCAAAATCCAAGAGTTTTAAAGCGAATCTATATGACCCCCCTCCTTATGTCGCCCATATCACATCCATTCTATTTACTCACAATAGTAGTCCCATGTCATATAGAAGTACAAAGTTGTGTAACCCACCATGTGTCGCATGTTTCATGCGCATCCATGTTTGAAAGAATCCCAATGTGAGGATAAAAGCATTGCTATTGGAGCCAATATCATGGGCGACACAACGAGTATGCAAAGGAACATAAGAACATCGTGATGATGATGAAGAAACTGAGATGGTTTCTACGGTGGGAGTAATCATCATCATCTCCAGTGTCATCTTTTGTTTTAATTTTGATTTTACTCTAGAAGTGGTGGAAACTACGACATCAACTATTTCTACCCTCTAAAAGAATTTCTCATCCGATCAATTCTTTCTTGTAATTATCTACATCTTGATTCAGATTCGATATTTAGGAAAGAATTTTTAAGGGGTGAGAACAGAGGAAATTGGGATGAGGGGAAATACGGAGAAGCACGTCAAGTTGTGTGACAAGGGAAGAAGGCCGATTGGAGGATTGAAGAGGAGAAGGAACATTAAGTCCACGGCTAGAGGAAACATAACTACATTTTATGCCCCTTTATTACATAGGAATAGGCTGCCTTGTATAGGGCATTAAGACATTCAAGAGGTAACCTTTCACCCAAAAGACACATCCAAATCAAAAGATACATCCGAAGATTGCGGCCTGCTAATTTTATAAAAGATTTCAGCAAAAATAAAATTACAATAAAATTAATATTTTCGGGCTATACCAATTTTCCTCCGCTATGAAAAATCATGAGTTGCTTGAACATCGACGTCAATTTTTGCGGATGTCATCTAGAAAATTGACAAAATTATTCCATGGACTTTCTTCTTTTCAACATTCCTCTTGTAACATTTCTACAATGGAGGGCCTATTCACAAATACTCGATCATTCACTTAAAAGATTACCATCTCTATCCACTTCGTATGTTGAAACCTCCTCATAAAAAAAATAATGAGAAGCACTAACTCCTTATTTTATAGGATTTTGTTCTCGTTAAGAACTACACCCAACTAGGGTTTCTTTCTTTCCCACCTTCAATGACAGTCAGTGAACTCAGAGTGTCAATGGAATCGACTGAGGGCTTGTCTTATGCGATGGTAGGCAGAGGTGGAGTGGTGATGAGGATTCACAATGGGACGAAGACACCTGCACCCATGGCATCTTCCATCCATTGGTCAACCAATGATGGTGAAGTTGGAAGCATAGCTGGCAGAGAAGGCAAGGATATGATGGCAGTGATGATCTAGAGCACCGAGCGGCGGTTGTGTGGTTCAAGGGCGGGGTAGTAGGGATGTGTGGTGGTGGCATCACCAAAAGCTGTGAGAGGTGTCGATATCTCCAACATGGTGGAAACGGAAGGGTTTGCAGATCGTAAGACCTTGCTCGACCTCGTCACCCATCAATCGAGGCATTATAGGGATTGATCCTCATGAAATAAGAGGCATTGCATAAGGCAATGGTGGTGATTATAGCATCACCATGGTATTCTTGTTGGTGGAAAAGAAGCTGATGAATTTAGTGTTCGGAAAGTCGGCCCAGGCGGCCGCATATACAATCGTATATGTGGAGTCGGTCCTCCTACCACACTGACTATGCAAAACTCGCTCCATGTAGGGGTTGTGGGGTATATGCGCTAGAGTAAACCGCATATCTGATCGCATGTAATAGACTTTGAACCCGGTCAGCTGAAACATCCGGTTCATGGAATACACTAGAGTATCTGATTAATTGGATCTGTTTTAGGACCCAATTAAGTGGTTGATTAAGGAATTGCCTCGCATGAAACCATCTCCCTCAATATAAACCTTGGACCTATTTCATTTCCAAACATATCTTTTTTGTTCTAGTTTTGCATCATGCCACTGTCATGGTTTAAAATAACGTGCCTCACGGCGCAAAGGTGCTCGAGGCAAAACGGGACGGTGAGAAAACGCATGAGGCGACCGCCTCGGACCCCTGGCTGAGGTGTGCGCCTCAGATGCATGAGGCGGTCGAGGCGAGGCGAGGCGTTGAGGCGAGGCGAGGCGCTAGGTGAGGCATGAGGGGCTTTTTCAAGTATTTTTTTAAAGGAAAAATTATTCCTATTCATATTTTCATATGTTTATAAAGGTCTTGTTGTTGAGTATATATTTATGCAAGACGAATGCTTAAATTTGACCTCTTTCATATTCATATGCTTAAATTTAACCTCTTTCATATTCATTTTTACCATTAACATGCCAAATTATTTCAGTGAACTCTTACTATTACATCCTTAAACATATAAAAAAGTGTATACGAATTCGAATACTCATATACTCACAGCGAGACCCCCGTACCGGTAGGGTATGGTGGCACAAGGAGGACATCAGACCGTTCTTCATCTGGGTATAGTAGAACATATAGTTAGGATTCAAATCATATGATTCATATCAACAACTTGGATATCTATAATGACAACTATAGCCAATCGATTTTAGATAAAAAAATTAGCAATAGTTATAGACAATGATTTCCTTTTAATTGGGTAGAAATTTAGTAAAAAGGTTTATGGCATTGACATATCCTTTTTTCATGTTCTTATCTTCGTAATATCATCATATATTACATTGTTATATACTATATGTTTGTCAGATTATATTATTTCACCAATAAGAATATTTATTATATATTTTATGATTATTTTTCTATACAAACTGAGGCTTACGCCTCGAGGCTACGCCTCGCCTCACTTCCAGGGAAAACGCCTCGTTCCGTCTTTCGTTTTTCGAACCTTGGCCAGTGTTAAATAAAATTTTAGTTTGCATAGATTTTCTAAATGCAATTGTTTCAATGTATACGAATGATCTATTGGATTTCATTGGATAGATTGGATTTCGATCAAATAAAATTTTATTAGATTTGTATCTTGCCAACATTAGATTTGCAGCATGCCACTGTTAAATAAAATTTTAGTTTGAATCGATTTTTTAAATGCAATTGTTTCAATGTATATGAATCATTGGATAGATTGAATTTCAATCAAATAAAATTTATTATATTTGTATCTTGCCAATATTATATTTGCATCAAGCCATTGTTAAATAAAATTTTAGTTTACATTCATATTTCTTCCATGTTATATTTTATTGAAACATAAATATCTAATGTTTGAATTTATTATTATATTTTCGATTATTTTTAAATAAAATAATAGAAACGGCATAATCCGCATATACTTCCGCATATACTTTCGTCCGCTCGCTTACTCGCTTCAGAGAGCCAGACCGAACGAATACTGGATACCGACTTTCTAAACCTTAGATGTATTCCATAGTGCACAAGGGCTCTCTTAAATAGAAGAGAGAAACCCTAATGGGTAAATTACATAGTAAGGACACAGAAATAAATAAAGAAAGAAAGAGTAAAATTAAAATTCTCAATACTCCCTCTTAAGCTGGAGCATAGATGTATATCATGCTCAACTTAGAACATCATCTCTAAAAGGGTACTCGAGTGAGAACCTTGGTAAATACATCAGTCGTCTAATCTCTTGAACTGACATGAGAAGTGATGGTAAACCCCTTTTAAATCATATCACGAGTGTAGTTACAATCCACTTCAATATCTTTTGTTCTCTCGTAAAAAGCCGGATTATTTGCAACAAAGAGAGTTGCATGATTATCACACACAACTGCATGGGAAGAGGTACATTGTCACCCAAACTAGAAAGAAAGGAACTGACCAACATCATTTCAGTACTACATTACGCCATGGGCCTATATTCAGATTCAATACTGAATCTCACTACCACTATATGTTTCTTGTGTTTCCATGATACAAGAGAATTTCCCACAAACGCAGCAAATCTTGGGATAGATTTCCTATCCTTGGGGCAACCAACATAATATGCATCTGCACAAGCTGTTGACATTATTTACTACAAAAGAAATATAAGATCTGGTGATTGTAACATAGAGAAGCTTCCTAACCAGCTCTCTATACCTTCTTTTATCTACCTTCTTACTACAAAAGAAATAAGTGTAGAGGCCGGTCTACAACATGCTGTTCCTGCTTCTGAAAGAGGTCGGTTATATACTTCCTTTAGGTCATGACAAGGCCCCAGTGGTTTCTAACAAATTCCAAACCGAGAAAGTAACATAGTCCACCCAAGTCCTTAGTGACAAACTATTGTCCCGAAAAGTTCTTGGCTACAGTAATACCATGAATATCATCTCCGGTAATAACATCATTCAACATACACCAAGATGTCAACCGTACCTCGACGAGTCCTATGAACAAAGAGGGAATGATCTGCAGTCGACCGTATAAACCCCTTCTGTTCAATCAGATCTGACAGCATCTGAAACCATGGTCAGGGCTCTGTTTAAGGCCATAAATAGCCTTATGTAGCTGATATACATACTCCCCCTCGACAGCAAACACAAGTGGTTGATGTATATACACCCCTTCCTGTAAATCACCAAATAGAAAAGAATTCTTGACATCAAGCTAAAACAGAGGCCAATCACGTACACAGCAACTGACAGCAGAATCCGCAGTGTAGAATCTCTAGCAATTGGAGAAATGGTGTCAAGGTAATCAACCCCATAAGTCTATATAAATCCTTTGGCCAACAAACATGCCTTATACCGATTTACGAAACCGTCAGTCATGTGCTTGATAGTGAAAATCCATTTGCAACTCACAACAGATGCCCATTTTGGAGTAGAAATAAGGACACATGTTTCACGAGACTGGCGTGTAGCAAACTCTTCATGGCAAGCCGCCGGTAGATCCCTTAAAGGGCGTCTTGGTGTGTACGGGGGATTTCAATGGCATATAATCCCACAACAAGCTTCATGAAATCCTTCGAAAGTCATGCCAAAGACATCTCGCACAAGTACATTTGCCTTTATACAAGGGAATAGGCCACTCAGATCATTCTCCTGTGGTGGTCCATACTTATCATGTATATCTTCATGCTCATCCCGTAAATGTTGATGTTTATCATTCAAACCACTAAGGCCATCAAAATTGACATGATGTGTGATGGTTGTTGGGGAAGGCATTGGATCATGGAGAATAGGCTGAGGTATATGTGTAGGAGGTGGAAGAACAACCTCATCCCCAAACTCAGAGGGACTCAACATGTCTCATGTAGTAGCATAGTACATGATGGACTCAAGAAAAATGACATCAGCACTAACATAGTATTTTCTATGTACAATATCAAAACACCTACAGCCCTTTTGGGTACGAGAGTACCCTACAAACATACATTTGACAACTTTAGGAGAGAGCATGTCACAACCTAGATGGAGAAGGTGGATAAATGCTACACTGTCAAAAACTTGTGACGTAAGAGAGAAAAGGTACTTCTCATGGAATACAAGAGAAAAGATGGTCTTTTCAGCCATAATGGTAGAGGGCGTGCAATTGATGAGGTAGCATGTTGTCATCACAGCATCACCTGGTGTTCAAAAATGTTGTCCATGCAGACGCATATGCGTATGCGATTACCCTTCCAAACCGCATATGTCACATGCGACCATATGTGGTTGAAGCGCATATGTGGTTGAGTAATCCGCATCTGCAGCCGATATATCAGTATCAACAGGTTGTCGAGCTAGCACCAGCATAAGGTCGCATATGCAGCCGATGTATCAGTATCAACAAGTTACTGATATATCATCGATATGACCGATATTTGCCCTTACAAGGCCATTTTCTTCACAAAATCAGTCCAATTTGAGTGATATGGTGTCGATATATCATCGATATATCGACGATTTATCGTATCGACATGATACCGATACCAATACCAGTATTAACTACACTGTCTGTCAGTAACTAAGAGCGAGCTGGATTATACTAGAGGGTAAGGGCCGCCAGAAAGACCCCAGTTATGACAGAATCTCAATAAGCCTTATGTTGCTCTGTTGATGCCATCAAAGGAATATAGCCATGAAGTCTCTCAAATCACTCCGGAAAGCTACTAAAATCAAGAGATCCAATCCCCCTACCCGGAAGAGAATTAGGACCTCTATTGGCTATTAAAGTTGATGCAGCGAAGAATTTTTTAGAAAAAGTGAAGAAAAAGATGTATGTGTTAAGCAAGTGCGATTTCCGAGCCTTGCCTTCTCCGATCTTGGCTAATCAGGATGATTTGACCGGGATCAAATGCCTTCCATTCAGAGCGACGTTTCTCTGAAACGGGAACTGAAGCGGAACAATTTCAGCTAAGTGGTCTGAGACTGAGATCTATGGGGGAAAAGTCCTTTCAGAAAGTACTTGTCCGGTCCCACCATCAGTCACAGAAGACAATTAGAATGAAGGAATCTTCAAACCACGGAAGGTGGTTTCTAAAGACTTGATAATTGACCTCTGAAGGTAGTTTCTAAAGACTTAATAATGGTCCTTCTATGCCTAGAATCAAAAAAGTGGCCACCTCAGATCAGACTGCCATCACCCCTCAATGACCTCACTTGCCTACTGAGCTTGTCATCACTGACCTCCCATCTTTGAGTATTAGTCGAAGGGTGTGGATCAAGAGCTCGAAGACTGCTTATCCACTTGATCTATGTTTCTAAATCAGAGGTACCTCTGTCAGCTCCTGCTTCGCTTATTGAATCCACTCTGCCTCTAAGTATCCTCGCGCTATACACTACCTCTGAAGGCTATAGAACTCTGGAGAGTGTCGATCTCAAATTAATTAGTTCCAGGGTGTGGGAATGCAAAACCCCTTTCTTTGACAGACAGTGGAAGAACTCTAAGTTGCGTTAGCTAGGAAGTGCGCTTTGTGGAGTAGGGGTTGGTTGACACGGAACCGGGAACTCATGCATGTCAGAAATCTCATCAACTCGCCCTCGTCATTATAAGGAACAGCCTGATGTGATCCAGCGGCGGATGAGGTTTTCATTAGAGTTTATATAGTGGAAGCGGAGCTCTTGATCATTGACTTCTTTCTGAGAGCCACCTATCCACTGTCGTCTGATTCAGGCCTATTTGTAGTTTTCCTCTCTTCTCCGTTTCATAGCTGACCCCCAAAGAGTCGCACTCTTCTTTCCCCATATTGACCTCCATTCTGCTCCTCCTCTAAGCTGAGCCTCTTTTCCCTACACTGTGAGAAGAGAGCGGGGGGGTTCTGGGGGGGTACTACTAGAAAGAAAATGTTGTCTCGAGTGGAAGGAAGACCTCCACTTGTCTAGTCACCGTAGAAGACCTATGCTTTGTCTAAGTTGCTCTTCCTCTAAGGAAACTGCAAGACTTGTCTGCGTCTGCCTATCTATTCCCCTTGTCTGCCCCTCAGAGACATGCCCTTCTCTCTCTTTTGTCGAGCTGCTTTCTTCGCCAGTTTCACCTCGTTAAACGGAGTGGATCAGGTATCGCAGTTGTCTTCGCTCCTCTACTGGATGTTGATCAACCCTGCCGAACTAGATTGGATATTAGGGCTCAGTCTTGATGTCCGTCCATCTTCGTTTAGATCAAAGAGGAAGAGCCAACCCTCGGCTTTCTCTCTCTCCTCGACCTCGACTGTGGAAGGACATTTTCTTGGCCCAGCCTTCTTGCTTTCTTGCCTCGCTGACAATATAGATATAATAGTTGTAAACCACTGTGGAAAGTCAATACATATGAGTCTCTATTATGTTGATACCCCCCATCTATGCTTCGGGTCGTATGGATCTCGACGTGCTTTCAGAGGATATGGTGATATGGCGGTCAAATAATATGGATTGAGACCTCTGTCAATATTTATATGACGCTCCGGCATCCTCTCTCTTGCCTTCCGAGCCTTCGTCGAGACTGAACTCTGCCTATTATCTTATTCAGACCTGCGGCGGCGACATGAGATGAGAACTGGTGGGATTCGACAATTGCATGTCCTTCATTAAAGGCTAGGCGGCGGCATGAGATGAGAACTGGCGGGACGACTACCACTCTCACGGGGTAAACAAGCTATAGTCGAACATTATGTGGACGTCTGAGTGTGTCGATCCTTTCCTTCGCTCCGTCGCGGGTGGTGAGGCTATTTGTCTTCCTCCCTTCGGCTGATCACAAGCACCCGCATGTGAGACCACCTTTGATGGTAAGCGGATGTCGATTCTTTCTAGCCGTCGTACCGTATAGAAGGAATTCCCAAGAAATCACAGGGCTTCTGAAATCTAGTATAGGGTGCATGAAGACAACTAAGAGAGGGGCAGATTCTCTTATTTATTTATCGTGTTTGAATTCATCATGCCGAAGGTGACAGGGCTAAGGATGGCGCAGCAAGACAGCTTTATAGATAGAGGGACCTAGGATTCGTTTGTTGATTGAACTTGGCTTCTCTACTAGCCTTCGATAGTCTGACAAGGTATGCGCGTGAACCAAAAGGTCAACTTCAAACTAAGCGACGATCCCGCAAAAAGCCCCCTCGTACATGAATTCCCTCAGCTACTACCTATCCTTCCACGAGGTTCAGGATGCGAGGGTAGGTAGTCAGACAAGGAGGGCATTCGGGGCAAGTAAACAAGGGACTGGGTAGGCGCTGAACAAAACTTCAGTGATTGTTCAAGGATAGAACGAAAGAGCGAGGTCCATAGTTAGGCGATGGTAGGGGCGGACAGCCTAAGACGGAGCCCTTTTCAACCTGAGGAGTTCGGGTCAAATGTCGCGAAGTCTTAAGCAGCCTTAAGAAACGAACCCTAAAAACTTAGCAGGCGAAAGATAGAGCATAGTTTACAAGGCAAGGCTTAGAATGAAAGCTATCTGCTTAATTAAACAACGGAGAGGATAACCATGAAGCCTAGCGGGGAGAACATATATATATACATCTATTTTGATCCTACTATTTGAACCTACTAACAGAAAAAAGTCGCTGAAAGTAGGTGCAAGATATATAGTTGGCAGATGGTTGATTTTCAGCACCATAGACACTCCACACATGCTTGACCGCACCGAATGATGCAGCCTCCAACCAGTCTTTTCTGATATCCACTAGCCTTCTGACATTCCCAGCTCTTTTCATTGAATCGACACCTGTCAAGTGGAATGAGGTCAGGCTGATATATAGTAGCGAGAGAGTTCGGCGAGTTGAGTTAAGTTGTACAAGAGTTGGCCCCAGCAGGAGTGATGACCTAGCGTGTGTGTCGGATACGAAAGGTGGGTGAAGAATGAGGGGCAGGAGAGGAAAGACTGAAGGAGCAGAGACGTTTTGGAAAATAGCGAAGGGGAAGAGCTGAGACGTTTTAGAAAATAGCGAAGGGGATGAGAGAACTTTCCTTGCCTCTGGGCCTGGGGCAGCAATGATTCAGTTGTTGCTTTCCAGTGTCCGAAGTCAGATAGATAGGTAGAGGGATTCCCACTTCCCAGATGCAGCGTGAAAGTCTGGTGCTTAGAGCCGTACCCCTCGAAAGAGGTTAGAGTCCCTCGAACTCAAATCTCATCTCAAATGCAGGGGGAAGGATCTGATACGAGTAAGCAGCAAGCGAGAGAGTGTGTAGTAACTACGAAGCATTGATGAATATTATCAGCTTAGATGACAAATCCTCTTGAGAAAAGATGTGGCATGGAGCGCTTTATGCGAAAAGCCAGGATAGCACAGTACGAATCAGACTTGTGTTCTAGAAGCGAGGTAGGGTCATGCTGCGAGCAAAGGTATACACGTTGTCGAGACAGAAAGGGTTGACTAAGCGAAGGGGTAGAATCCAGGCCTAAAGAAGTCTACTACTATAGATCATGAGATCATGTCAACTTTCTCTGGATTGACACTCTCACTACTGGATTTCTCGCTACAGCCCTTATATATAATCAGAATTGCTCTCTATCTCACTTCAGAGCTACCTTTGCTTCCTCGCACCTTCTCCCTGTCCCCCAGTTCTGCTTCAGCTTCTCAGATCCGTTTTCTTAAGATATTTGAGAGAAGAATACATGAAAGAATTAAGCTACTACGGTAGAGAGCTTGACTACTGGAACTGGGAACTGCGAAGCTATAGGGTCGACAGAGTGGGAAGGCGTATGCCTTCTAGAGCAGCGATGGCAGACCGAAATCCAGAGCCAATTGTTATGAGCAGTCGAAGATTCGAATCACCATCCAAGACAATCTCCCTCTTCTTCGAGCGCTCCGTCCGCTCTCACTTGAACTTCGAATGAGAAAGAAAACAAGATATTACAAAAAGGGTCTAGATTGATAATAGTCGCCTTGATCGCATTCTCCTCAAACTCGCTAACTAGATATTTGGGATTTTCTTGATCTTACTCTAAGCCCAGACTATATATGATGCGGCTTAGACTACTTTTTTTATCTCTATTTTTTCACGAGAATCTAATCGTTTTTTATCAACAATACAAAATAACTAAGAAGAAGAAAATGCCCCATGATTCTTCTTTTGAGAATATTCTCATTTTAGTCGGTCCTTTCTTTTCTTTTTGCACTGATGGTTATGTCCTCTTCTCAGAGAGGAGGAGTTGCCTAAAGGATGAGTGAATCGAGTTTAGTGAACTCCTTAACACGAATAAGGCAGGAGCTTTCCTCCAGGTCGACGAGCGAGCAATTACTTAAGTTCTTCCCTACGAAAAGTCCTATAGGGAGAAGGTGACCCGAGCCGGTGTGAAAGTCCACCATTGTCAGGTCTATCTATTATTGCTCTTGATCTCAACGCAAAGACAAAGGGATTGAATGAGGGCCGATCAAGCCGGCTTTTTCTCATTATCCTAAGCTCGGGCCTCCCCTGCTTCTTAGTTAGCACGGCTCCCCAGCGGCTCTCATATCGTCCAAGTCGTACTTCTTGGTTGGACAGCAGCATGGATAGGAGCATGTTCGAAGATAAGTGAAGGCCAGACAGTATAATAGGTTGGTCGATAGGCAATGTTGGTAGGTTGTAAATAGTTGCTTCATCAAATGCGCTATGGGATCGGGGATGAATTTAACACTTCCGTCGTCTCTTAATAAGAGAAAATCACGAAAAAGCTATTTCATTCTTTTTTGAGAAATGGGAATTTGATGAGGGTGATGCTTTTTTTTTCAGGTGGGTTGATATAGAACGGAGCCCTTTGTAATATATTTGATCAGCCTCCAACAAGCAGATACTACTATACACTCCATCGCATCAATGCCTGACCAAATAGAATGGCTATGTTATTAAGCCATGTCTAATTCCTGCTTCTCTGACTATCTCCTACTTCTTCCCCGACATCCTTCTTCGGCATCTTGACGGGGGATCGCCCACAACTTGTAGTTTGTGCCATCCATCTTGACAATGGGTGTCGGACCCTTAGACGCACCCGTGGATGGGATATCAACTATGTTTTCTGACATAGCGCTGGATTGGTAAACGACTCAGACAATAGATAAACGTTAGAGTGTCTACACTAACCTTAAGTGGGTGGCAACCCTAAGCAAAAAATCGCACGTGGTAGGGCTCAACATATGATAGGGCTTTATCTTGTGTAAGGACCCTGTATGGGAAGACTGACTATTTTGACATCAACAATGGTTTACATCAAGGTTCAGCTTTGAGTCAAATTCTTTTTACTGTGAGTATGGACGAGTTGGCAAGTCACATTCAGGATGAGTTACCTTGGTGTATGTTATTTGCTGATGATATTGTGTTGATTAACGAGACTAGAGATGGAATAAATGAGAAGCTTGAGGTCTGGAGACATGCATTGAAGACTAAAGGATTTCGTATAAGTAGGGCTAAGATGGAATATATAGAGTGCACCTTTGATGGAAGCAATGGTGACGGAATCGAGATGAAGATTGGTGACGATAACATTCGGAAGAGAGATTCTTTTAGATATCTGGGATCTATTTTGCAACATGATGGGGAAATTGATGGAAATGTTACTAATAGAATAAATGCATGATGGCTAAAGTGGAGAGGAGTCGTTGATGTTCTCTGTGATAAAAAAATCCTTTCAAAAATAAAAGGAAAGTTTTACAAAGCAGACATGAGACATGCTATGCTCTATGGATCTGAATGTTGGCATGTGAACCATAGACAAGTGTAGAGAAAGGTTGTAGCAGAAATGAAAATGCGAAGGTAGATTGTGTGGACACACACGTAAAGATCGAATTCGGAACGATGCAATCAGAAAGAAAGTTGGTGTAGCTCCGATCGAGGATAAGATGCGAGAAAACCGCTTAAAATGGTTCGGTCATTTGCAAAGAAGATCAGCCGATGCACCAGTTAGGAAATGCGATTGTTTGAGTCGGCCGAGAGAGGGCAAGGATGGCCCAAGAAGTGTTGAAAAGAGACTATACGAAGGGATCTTAATTTTTTGGATATAAGCTCGAGATTGACCCAAGATAGATCTGAATGGAGGCGAAGAATCCATATAGCCAACCCTACTTAATTGTGAAAAAGGCTTTGTTGTTGTACTTGGTGTTGTTGTGGTAGGGCTCAACAGAAACTGCACGATCTGATTTCTTCCCTTTCAAATCAAAATCAGACCAAATAGGGTTCTTGAAACCATAAATTGGAGAGTAACGAAGGCTATAGGGTGAAAGGATCATGTTGGGTGGTGTTGGACGACAACTGGCCAGCGATGGGCAGCTAGGCAGCAGTAGCGAGGTCGTTGGACGAATACACGGTTGTTGGGCGTTGGCGGAAGGAGCCCAGTCGGTGTACAGTGGCTTGGATGCAACAAAAGTCCTGGCCCGTGTGCGGTGGCCTGGAGGACGTTGAGACAAGGAGTCAAGGCGGCGAGCCCGGGAGGCTTTCGATGCCAAAGTGCGAAGGAGCATGGGCTGACAACGCATGTAGGGCTGGCAGGTGGGGCGGGATCTAGGGTACAAGCTCTGATCTAGGACCACATCTCTGATACCATGTTGGTGGAAAAGAAGTTGTCATATTTTATAGTGCCCAAGGGCTCTCTTATACATAAGAGAAAAACTCTAATGGGTAAATTACATAGTAAGGTCAGAGAAGTAAATAAACAGAGAAAAGCGTAACATAAAAACTCGCAGTAACAACCGAAAATGAGATAGTTTATCAATAACCACAACCTCAACAACCGGCTTATCGCTTCAAGATGATTGTTGAGTGGTCACCACAGTGTTTCAATTCGATGGGTTGACCAAATAAAATGACTCGGGCTGACTAGTCAATGGACTTATAAAAATAAGATTTAAAATTATAACAATTTTATAATTTTCCTCGATGTAACGCGGAAGATAAATGTGAATAGTTTCATTGTAATCCAATAAGTATTTTTTATTGTGTTAATTAATGACCATGCATGTATAAATATATGCGATTATATGTATTAAGCATACTTTTTATTTAAAATGATGAGAAATACTTAATCGAACATTTCTGATTCACCCGAATATCATTTATTCTTTTATTCAACGGCGCTTCCAACTGAACTTTTGCTGCATTGAGTCCCCATATAGTACAGTTTCATCGGAGAGGATTCTAGTGGTAGTTGTGGTACAGAGGCGACATTAAAGAAATTCAATGGAATGTACCATATTGTTATTATGTTTTTCCTCTTTCTCGTAATCTCGCTAAATCGTGAGAATGGTTTAAAAGTCATGCTCTGATACTAAATGATGCGAACTAAATATCTAGGGAAGAATTTCTGAGTGAGAAGTGAGCAAATTGGGATGAAGAGATATTAGATAAGGAGGAGCATGCCAAGATGCATGAGAAGAGAAGATGGTTGGTTTGGAGGATGGAAGAGGAAAAAGAATATTAAATGTGGGAAGGAAGACAATCCCAAGGTTAGAAAGAATTCAACTTCATTTTATGACCATTGTTACATAGAAATATGTTGCCTTATATCGATAAATTAGCCCATTAGAAACAACCTTTCATCCAAAAAATTGCATCCAAACTAAAAACACATCCAAATATTATAACTATTGGAATTTCTTAAAAATATAATAAAATAAAACTACAATGAATTTAATTATGTTTGAACGGCATCACATCTGCAGCCCTTTATTGACTTATAATTTGACCTCATACCTTATTAAGAACTAGAGCACCATTAGAAACCATCTACATCTAAAGGAGGGCTTCCACCCTCTACACCATCAAGCATTTTGATAAGTATATGCAAGGTCAAGGGGTTTGTGTAGTATTCTTTGTCATGCCTTTCTTTTGCATGTGTCATCTTCAACCTTGAGTGGTAATGCATATAGACAAGATCATGGAGCTCCTCTTCTCCAAATGTGTTCCTTCATTTGGAATGGATGAGGTTGAATGTGCTCCAATTACTCTCACATCTTCTAGCAGACACGGTTTAGGGCAATACTTTTACCGCTACTTTGTGCAAGTTAGGATCTTCTAACATGTACAGTAACATTCATTCAACTATTTAACAATCAAAAAAGGAAAATGAATTTAACAAATGACAATCTTACTAATTAAAAACTTGTCCTGTCCAGTGATCACACTAATTCTTCTGAAAGTCTGCAAGGAATCTCTAAAGAACTTGTTCTACATTAAGTTTAAGTCATATTATACCAAATAGAACTTTCATTGAATAACTTGTGAATGATTTACGTTTTAAACATCTTAGCTCATCCATGCACAATGTTTATGCATTTTCATCATTTGCAAGCTTCTCCATCACATTCTAAACGGTTCTTAGAAGATCAACATTAGTACCAAAAATGTGCAGGTATTAGCATTTTGGTTTGAAATAATAAACTAGAGACAAGCACACGTATTTTAGAATCTTAATGAAATATATATATATACTTCATTAATCAATGTCATAAATAATTATTAAACATATATACCAACCTTGTGAAAAGGACGCAAGAGCATTTTGGACCATTGTTCATCAATGATGCATGGTCAAGCCTTGAATCCTTTGCACCATTTTTCTGACTTCTAACCAATGCATCCACCCTCTCCGCCATGAAGTGCATTGTTTTATAGATTAGTCTCATGATCCGTTTTAAATCACCTTCTAAGATCCTTAATGCAGACATGATCAGTTTCGTGATTTTTGTGAGTTGTGTCACATCATCCATGAAGTTGAGATCATAGATTAATGACTCCACTTTCCACCCAATTTTCATTCGAACCTTAGGTAACTCGAACCATTTACCTTGACATCATATACTTTCAAAACAGCTTTGGGTTGTTCCAGCTTTACAAACTATAAAATTGATAGCAAACTAGTAATCTCAAGCCCGACTAGTTCCTCAATGCACATCCTCCTCATCAACGTCAAAACTTTAAAATGGTTATAAATGAATGTGGTAATAGTACATAATTGATCCACCACCTTTGTAACAAGTTCTCTCTTACTGAAATCCTTCATAATCATGTCAATGCGATTTGTAGCACATGGCATCCAAAAAATGTTGTAGATTCTAGAAGCCATGATCATTGTGCATGCTTTCTTGAAATTGTTGCCAATGCTTGTAACCACCCGCACGATATTATCTTTCCCAACCTCTTTGATGATCATCTTCATCAAGGCCTTAAATGTCAGATTTTGGTTTCGTTTCGATAAGTTTGGAAAGAGAATTTCGGCGGAATGTCGTGAAATGACCGGAAATCGGTGGAATTACTTGAAACCCTTTTTTCTAAAATAAGATTTCCAATATTTTTTAACTCAATAAACAAGATACAAATACACATTTTTTTGCTAATAGTAAGATTTTAATATGATATGTTACATTAAATTTCCATTCAATCCTTCCAACAAAAAAATAGTATATACTTTCAACTTAGAAAAGTATTTAATTTTTGAAATAAAATAATACATGTCCATAAACAAACACAAATCTTTCTAACAGGTATGTTTAATAGATGCATTATACAGCTTGTGATTGTCAAATATATGCTATACAAGACATTAACACCAAGAAACTGCATAGCATTCACAAGCACAATCTATATCCAACCTGATAGTATGCAAATACTTACAATCACAAGACTTTGAAGGTTGCTAACAACCTAGACCTCACACAGCCACACATACTCTTTGTAATAGAGAGAAGCCGCAAGAAAGCGAAGCCTTAAATTTTGGATTTCGATTTCGTTTCGTCATAAAGTCTGAAAAGAAAATTTTTGGAGAATTTTGGTGAAATCACCGGAAATCTTGGAAATGACTCTAAACGTGACTTTTTTCCAAGAACTAAGGTTTATAGTATTCATAAGTCAATAAATTAAATAGAAAATGCACACTTATTTGTAAAATAGAATTGTAAATATAAGTTTTGAAGTAATATTATCATCATAATCATCACATGTTGATATGTAGAGCAACGTGTTGCCTGGAGTCAGAATTGAATACTAAACTGGAAGAAAAAGCCATGATAATGACCTCCTCAATAAGAATGGGGTGACACATAATAACTACTAATCAAAATATATATATCAAATAAAAAAAGAACAAAAAAATAAAGCTCTTCGGTAAAACTTGCACTTAACTCTTAAATCTTGTGGCTAACTGATTTGGTTTGGATTCATATGTAAAATTTAGAAACTAACTAAAGAAACTTCTTCAAAAAACATAAAACACTCTAACAAATCAACACAACTGCGAATAAATAAGTGAAAATTCAATAATATATGCAAATTTTGATGAAAGCGAAAGGTAGATTCTCTTATTTTGGTTGTTTCGCTGAATGACATGCAATTTCGATAAAATTTTGTCGACATGACGGTAATATTTCGTTGAAATCCTGGAAAAAGAAATAAGGTAGCGTTTTTTTCGATTTCGGTGACCTAGAGAAATGGAAATTTTAGAGAAATTCGGTGGAATTTCGTTAAAATTTGAGGCAATGGTGATCATTGAGAGGTTGGAGAGGAGGCTCAAGGATTAGAGATCAAACTAGTTGTGCGCGACATGTTGACTAATCATGTCAGGGCCAGTCCTTATGGCTATGCTTTTGCTTTACATGTATGTTTTCATGTTGCTAACAAAAATATGGAATAGGAGGATGTCTGCATGACCAAGGAGATGGAGGATCGAGCATGCAAAACATGTGGTATTTCAATGAAGCATCGATATGGATGTGGATCCTCAAGTTGATGGGTGAGGGAGGTGGGCATTGTGGAGGATTCTTGAGGCTTTTATTAAAGGTGCCTCTCCTTCAAAGAAAGTGTCGATGGATCGCTAAGGGCTTCAATGTTTAGGAAAGATTTGATGCATATTTGCCTCCAGTGAGGTCGCTCATGAGGCAGCAGTTAGGGAATGGAAGATTTTCAATTACAGGTGAATGATTGGTCGGGAAAAGGAGTGTTTGCAGAAAGGTTCCTGACAATAGAGATGCTCGGAGGATAGACAAGTGGTGCTAGCAGTGCGGAGAAGAGGTTAGGTTACCTCAGTTAACTCCACCCCTTTTGGACGAGAGATTAGTGTCTCCTTGCCATCGCATTGTTAATTAAGAATGCATTGTGGAGCACATGCTTAACACATGGAGTAGATAGGACAAGGAGAGGATGTTTCAATGTGCAAGGCTTATGAGGTGCTGGCTGAAACCCTGCCAACAGTTGATCAGGACTTTGTAGACGGATGTGAGTGTTCTTTGTGAAGCTGTAAGTTATTTATTTAAAAAATTTTGGATGGCATCCCGCATTAGACGGTGAACCTTTTGTTTCTTAAAAAAAATAGTTTTCTTAGTTTCCTGGCTAAGCAGCCTTTATGATACTTTTACCCATGTTAATAGCAAAGTCCTCTAAATAACTCCTTTCAACATCCTCCATGACTTATACTTGTATCTCTTGCCAAGTTAAGAATGAACCCATGACCCAAACCTTTGTGATGTAGATCCATAATATTGCTTGCTTATGATTAGTTTCACAGGAATAACATCAAGCTTAGGGGGGATTTTGCCAAGAGCTCATGATCGGGTTCCCAAATCCTCCACAAACTCATAGCTAGGCTTTTAAAGCTTATAAAGAACCCCCCTTCCAGGCACCAATATGCATCCTGTAACGTAATTAATTAATGAACTGAAAAGAAACATACAAGCACCGCAGATAAAAATGGAAGAAAATGGAGGACGAAATTATTAATGCAGTGAATAAATTTTAAGCAGATAAAAGAGGTTAAAGCATGGCTTTTGATATGAATGTAGGTGGAAATTATCTTGTAACAATTTCTCAAAAGCTATAAATGTCTTCTCATTTCCTAGATATTAATTATACTCACGAAAAACATCAACTTTATATAACATCCCAACTCCTTGCACATAAAAAGCTAGCCATGCACGTGCAGAATGTCTACCTTATCAGGATTGAAAACCCAATCTTTCATATAAGCCATAAGCTTCAGTGCATCCGAGAAGGTCAATGACTGCAAAAAAGAAAACATCATCAACTCATACTACTCATCCTCATTGGATAAAACGAACCTACAAATTTAGTCATATAAAACTTAACATCTAAAATGTGGCAAAAGAAGAAAAGAGGTTTTATTTATTGAAAGGACAGTATTTTCTGTCAAAAAAGAATACAAGGAATTCCTGGGTTAGCTTCAAGTGTGGCAGTACAAGCAAAAGTTCAAACAGGATAAAAGGCCCGCAACTTATAAAAATGGCAACTTTTTCATCATCCAAATAAATTGTATGTAATAGAAGATATACAAACAAGTTTGTGAAAAGCACAATTTTTTTGATAAGGTGAAAACCACATAATTTTGCATATAATATTTTTGGGGAAAGCATGCTGACAATACTGATGAATCCACAATTCATCGTCTTTATTCTTTCATTTGGCTTAAAATCTCTAATAAAACACATGTAAAATCATTAATTATCATGTCTTAGAAGTAGTTAGAAACTAACAGTAAAGATTTGGTTGTGCATTTTGTGAAGATTTGGTTGTGCATTTTGCGAAGAATAAGAGATCATCTGCATATATGAAGTGGGTGGGAGAGGTAGAGCTACCACGCCCCATAGGTTGTAGCATCCCTTTAGCCACTTCCATTTCAACCAAGCAGGTGAGGGCTTCCATCACCATAGTGAATAACATGGGACTTAGTGGGTCCCCTTGGCGCAACCCACGTAACCCTTTGAAGAAGCCGTGTGAGACCCCATTAACAAGGACCGAAAAAGAGGCAGTTCCAACACAGTTACGATCCAAGAAATCCAAAGGTTCCCAAATCCCAGAGAGGCCAACCAATTAAGAAGGAAATGGTGATCTACCGAGTTGAATGCCTTCGCCAGATCTACCTTTAAGCAAGCCCTTGGTGCACCGCATTTTCTGTTGAAGCCTAAAGTTAACTCCTAGGCCAAGCGGGAGCTGTCTCCAATACGCCTATTTTTAGTGAACGCCATTTGATTTGAGGAGAGCAGTTGTGGAAGAACCGCAGATAGTCTGGTAGAGAAGAATTTAGCAAATATCTTGTAGACGACGTTGCAGCACGCAATGGGTTTGAAGTCCGCAATCCCAGAAGGGGGCGGAACCTTAGGCACCAGGGTGAGAAAAGTATGGTCGACCTGTCGGACCATGGCCCCTCCCGCGAAGAGGAAAAATATGGCTGCAAGAACATCTTTGCCCACTAGGGACCAGTGATGTTTGAAGAACTTAGCATTGAACCCATCAGGACCCGGAGACTTGGAGGAGGGAATAGCATTGAGGGCCTCCAGAACTTTTTCCTCAGCCAATGGTCTTTCCAACCATTCTCTAGGCAAGCAAGGAGAGTCCCCAGAGAGGATGGACTGAAAGAATACGACCGCATTGTTGGCAACATCCATTGGTTTGTCCACGAGGGTGCCATCAAAGTCTATGAGACAAGGGATTTTATTCCTTGCCTCACGGATCTTTGCTGAAAGATGGAAGAATTTTGTTGATCTATCCCCAAGCTTAAGCCATGAGACGCGGCGTCGTTGCCTCCAATAAGCTTCAAGATCAGCACCAATGCAAGAAAGATAGTCTTTTAAAAACGATCTCCAAGTGGGCAAGATAAGGGTCCCCGGGCCATACCCCCAAAGCAAGGGAAATCCTTGCATCTACACAGACATAAAAGAAAATGGTTGTGGGTGTAGACTCATACCACAACCTCTTCCATCAGTCGGAGGCCTATTTGGGTAACTAGGGTGTTTTTAGCAAGGTGTTAAATGTCGGTTTCGGTCACCATTTCGGTATCGACCAAAACAGAATTTTGATGAAATTTCGGTGGAATTTCGACCGAAATTTCGGTCATTTCGGTCATTTTTTGTACTAGGACCCCCATATTTCGGTCATTTCGGTCGAATTTCGATTTCGACTGGATATCGATATTCGACAGAAATTCGACTGAATTTCGCTGAAATTTGAGGCCATGGTTTTTAGATGATCAAGTCACACCCTAGAAACCCAAAAACAAACCTAACAGAAGATGGAGCACACAGAAGACAATAAAGGACCGCAAGAGAGGAGAAGACGGCCTTAGGGCTCCATCGCAAGGGACCGATGGCGGCGGCTCAGACTATTGTTGTCGATCCGACGACGGCGACTGTTACCGTTCTTGTGTGACGATCGGTGGAGGTGGTTGCGGTTGTTGCATTGTTCTGCCGCACAGTTGCACGAGACGGCCGGCAGTGACGGTTCCGCGGGAACGACGTGCGGCGGCGGCCGGACGCGCGGGATGCACTAGGGTTTAGGTGGGGTGAGGAATCTAGGGCACAGGCTCCGATCTAGGACCGTCACTTTGATACCATGTGAAAAAGCGTGAAATGAAAAGTTGAAAATTCATCGTAGCCCTAGAGCTCTCTTATATAGAAGAAAAGCTCTAAGGGAAAATTACATAAAGTTGACAGAAGAAATAAGAAAATACAAAATAAAGATAATGACATATAAATATCTCAACAAAAAGAATTAATAATGTACTCAAATTTTCCATATTAATTTCATCCATGTAGAGTCTTTCTGAAGTACCATGTTGGTTAAGCAGCATATTAACCTAATTGAAATAAAATGGCCATAAAAATAATGTTTATGGAAAATATAGATCATGTCAGTACCACGTTATTCTATAGTGTTAATAAAAAATGTTATCAAACTGGCAATAGCGAAGGGTTCAACGCATACAAAAATGTAAAAAATAAGCAATAATACCGAAATGATGGTGAGGCGGAAAATGGATTTTGTTATACAGCCCATAGTGCAAATTTGGTGGGTTCGGAGGCGCCCATTGGGGAGGCGAAAGCAAGGGGCGACGACAAAAACTCAAGGAAGCTTCGGCGACGGGGAATAGGCCTCCAATGATACGGTTCTTACGGTTCTGGAGCGTGCAAGCAATAAGGCTGGGGACATCGACTTGTCGAGTGTTGTCTAGGAGATAGGGTTTATGCGAAGGGTAATGAGGCGTTATTTGGATCCCTATTTGGATCCTCTATTTGGATTTCAAGCACTATTGTAATCGGGTATTATATATGCAGGCGTATATGCAGACACATGTGTTCTGTCCGCATATTAGCGCATATAACACATGCGATTCAATCTAGTGACCGAATACGCATATGCTGCGGCCGCATAGAATGCATTTTTGAACACTGCAGGGTGCGTTTGGTTGGGGGGTTACCCCCACTTTGGGTGGGTTACCCCCCAAAACCCATATTCCCAACCCACTAGTGGGGCCCAGTCTCTTTCCAACCAAAAAAATATATATTATACAAATATAATCTAAAAAGCATAAAATACTCAACTTCTACTCATTATTCCAAACATCAATACAATCACATCACAATAACCACCCACTTTTTCAAATTTCAATATAATCATACCATAATAACTACCAACTTTTTCAAATTCCAATACAATCACATCACACAAACCCTTCCAACCCTTAACCCACCAACCAAACACACAAACACAAAACCGGGTTATCCACCCCTGGATAACCCACGAACCAAACGCACCCGCAAGGTTCCCATTCCTTTATACTGCAACAACGAATTCTTTATCCTATATTAGCTACAACTTGATCTTCCATGAGCATACCAAGCACAAAAAGATATTAGAGATGCAACATGACAAGCACCTCATATTTCTTCAAAGGTTCAATTTGTAGACATCTTCACAAACACACTTCCTAAACAATAGTATTATTTCCTCATTTCCAAGTTGAACATAACTGATGATGAGGGATGCATATGCACCAATTTGAGGGAATGTGTAAGATAACACTTATTTTTTTCATAAGCACAACACTTGTTATTTATTTCCTTGCTTCTTTTCTTATTTCTTTTTAGGATATTCATGTAATATTCCCATTAAACAAGAAATCACTCTATTCTTATGAGTTAACAGGAATGCCTGAGATCTTCCTAAATATGAAGATATTTAAAAATAATATGGAATTAGCACAACTCCTTTCACACCAAACATAACCTCACATGGATGTAGAACTGGAGCACAAACAAGGAAAAAATTCACTGACCAGCAAAGTATAGTCCAGGTCACTTGCACGCACGGCAGAAAGGGATTGGAGAATGTATTCTGAAGGAGAAAGCCCACGCAATAAGACATTTGGTTGAAATTCAGTTGTCTTTCCACTCTTATTATTTTTCTGGAAATCAGGTCAAAAATAAGTTAAGTGATGAGAGAAGCTATCAAAAATGTGTTAGAACTGCAGGCTCTCTAGTTCATGTCCGCAATGCAAGTATGCGACAAACTGCACGGCAGATTATTTTCTCCAATCTATAGCATATAAATGAGAAGAGACTAATATGAAAATAAATGCCAAATCATTTTCTAAATTTCTACAGAATCATGGCATTAAAACAATGGTTAGATACCTCGTGCTCTTCAATGCGTTTCAATTCTTCCTCAGCCATGTCCAAAGCATCGATAATCGAATCAGATGCACTAAGTGTTTCTTTTGTTTTTCTACCAGCCAAGCCAACAGCTCCTTCCTCCGGAAGATCCTCTTTAGGTGCATACTTGTTTTCATTCAAATTATAGAAATCAGATTCAAATATCTCTTCCAGCCTTTTCTCTTTCTCCTCCTACAGTATTCAAGTACAGAAAACACGTTAGCAAGAAACTGCGGCACAAATAAGAACTATTCCTTCCTAAATAAGCATAAGATAATTGTAATATATATAGACCTCAGGTAATGTATGTCACTTCGCAGATTATGAAACTATCTTTTTTATTTATATAATGTATTAGTTCTACCTCTAAAAAGAATGGCTCATCAGTTCGATCCCATCGTCGAATAGAGCGGTCATGAGAACCGGTGACAACAAAATCGCCTCGATAACTTACAGCAAGACACCAAATTTCCGCATGATGACCCTCCAAAGTCAACAGGAGCTCGAATTTATCAGCATCCCAATACTTAACAAGACGATCTTTTCCCACACTGAATACATAATGTGTATTACGCACAAACTGCACGGCCATGACACTGCAGATGTATAAGAAGTACAATAACTTCAAATGATATGGTATACAGTTAGAAGAACAACTGAACATCGGAAGAATAATGCAAGGTAACATTTCTTTTTTGCAGCACAATTAACAGCACCTGTCAGCATGAGCAAAAATAGACTTGTGGCAATCTCCAAAGTCCATTCCCCAGATTCTTATATTTTTGTCAGAAGACCCAGTGACTATGAGGTCTCCATCAGATGATATATCCATGCAAAGTACAGGCAGTTTATGCCCATATAGTTGAAGAAAAAATTTCAAGGAGTCCAAAAAGAAAACCTGAAAGATAACATGGGAAACTTATTTAAGCAAGTACAGTACCAAGTTATCTAACAAGAAGAGTGAGGCAAATATAACCGCATCAGCCAATAAGAAATCTAAATAATTAGACAAGCACGATAACATGGGAAAATGGCAAAATATACAACTGAAGGGACTAACCCTAACGGTTCCTTGTAATATAGAAGCAGCAACATATTTCGCATCTGGGCTGATACAAACCGTGAGAACTTCTTCGTCCAACTTCAAAGTCTTCACATTTGTAACTGTTAGCCGCTTAGAACCCTGCAGAAGGAAATCAATTCATATGAAATGCATACAAGGCTCAAGAGCAACTTCATCTAGCAGTGCAATTTCATCAAGTGACACAAACCTACAGGCAGCAATATAATGGGCCAATAAGTAATTCTTTCTGCAAATCTAAGATATGCATATATCAGTTTAATATCTAAACTAGATTTCCTACTTTTAATGTTTATTTATGGACATTTAGTGCAAAAAAGCCGCCTAAGGTCCCACTATGTGGGTGTCTGGATTTCGTAAAAGTGTTGTCAAACTATTGCTGTTAGTTGTAACTACTACATAGAACACTACCCTTGATCTTTTCCAAGGGACTGCTTACAAAACTGGAAGCCATGCCCTCTGGGTACACAAAAGATACCTCTATCGTTATACCTAGGATCAAAGTTTAGCAATGTGTTATGTGGATTCGCTCGAATAAGTCATGCATAGTGATTATGCGCTGCGTATGGGAGTGTGCAGGCTTGTTTGATTTTGCATTTTATGTTTAAAATATATGGATAATTCATAAATTCATTATTAAAGTTTCATTTTCCAAAAGTATAATTTTGCAAATTTAATAACTAAAATTAAGGTAAGTTTGCATATTTAACCTATGATAACAAAATCGCGTAAACAAGCAGTGAAAAAGGGAGGGAAGGGCAGGCGGGAGCAAGACCCCCCAACATTGTAATAAAATCGTTAAAAGTTAATGGAGATGTAATCAGCATGTAAATTTTATAAATATATAATAGCCGCCATCCTCAATTGATTAATTGCTTGGGAGTTAAAAGTGCAACTTTTTTTGGTAATATTCAATGTTCAGCCTTCCTAGTTTAAACCAGTGTTGCATCACTTATGGCATTATTCTTTGTTGTTAATTGATCTATTAACACAAACCATACAAATTCAGTTTGGATCGTTTGCAAAGCCTTAAATTCAGCATACAAAGTACAATTATTCCTAAATTATAAAGTGTTCATTCATTTTCCGTGTATAACAACAACAAAGCCTTTTCCCACTTTAAGTAGGGTCAGCTACATGGATTTTTCGCCTCCATTCAGATCTATCTTGGGCCATTCTCAGGCTTA
This sequence comes from Ottelia alismoides, assembly GCA_037367405.1. Classification (NCBI taxonomy): domain Eukaryota; kingdom Viridiplantae; phylum Streptophyta; class Magnoliopsida; order Alismatales; family Hydrocharitaceae; genus Ottelia; species Ottelia alismoides. The sequence goes on from JAZKJV010000344.1 coordinate 125,808, forward strand.
GATCCAAAAAATTAAGATCCCTTCGTATAGTCTCATTCCAACACTCCTTGGGTCTTCCACGCCGTCTTTTAGCCGGCTCAACATTCCAAAACTCACATCTCCTCACCGATGCATCAGCTGACTTCCTTTGCAAATGGCCAAACCATCTTAAGCGATTTTCTTGCATCTTATCCTCGATCAGAGCAACACCCACATTCATTCTGATGGCATCATTCCAAATCCGATCTTTACGTGTATGTCCATACATCCACCTTAGCATTTTCATTTCTATTACTGCCATTCACTGCACATGTCTATGGCTCACATGCCAGCATTCAGATCCATAAAGCATAGCAGATCTCACAGCTGCTTTGAAAAATATTTCTTTGATTTTCAAAGGAATTTTCTTCAGAGAACAGTATAGGCTCCTCTCCACTTTAACCAACCTGCATTTATTCTATTTGTAACTCTCCATCAACTTCTCCATCATGTTGCAAAATAGATCCCAACTATCTAACAGAATCTCTTTTCTGAATGTTATCATCACCAATCTTAACATCGATTCCTTCACCATTACTTCCATCAAAAGTACACTCCATATATTCAGTCTTATTTCTACTTATACGAAATCCTTTAGTCTCCAAACCATATTTCTAAACCTCAACCTTATCATTTACTCTATCTCTAGTCTCACTAATCAATACAATATCATCATTGAATAACATACACCAAGGTATCTCATCTTGAATGTGACTTGTCAACTCATCCATAATCAAAGTAAAAAGGAATGGACTCAAAGTTGAACCTTGATGCAGACCAGTGTTGATGTCAAAATAGTCAATTTACCCAGATTGTATTCTATATTAAGATGGCGCCCTATCATACATATCTTTTATGAGGTTAATGTATAGAATAGGTACTTGTATCTTCTCCGAAACTCTCCACAATATCTCCCGTGGGACGGAATCATAAGCCTTCTCTAAGTCAATAAAAATTATATGGAGGTTCTTCCTTTTAGCTCTGCAAATCTCCATTGTTCTCCTCGGCAAGTGGATGGCTTCAATAGTTGGGCGACCTGGCATGAATCCGAATTGGTATTCTTTTACTTTGGAAAATTACTTCAACCTTCTTTCGATCATGTATTCCCAAATTTTCATAGTGTGACTCATCAGCTTGCTACCTCTGTAATTTGAACAACTTTGAATGTCTCCTTTTGTTCTTATAAAGAGGCGCCATGATGCTCATCCTCCATTCTTAAGGTATTTTCTTACTTCGCCAAATAACATTGAATAAATTTGTAAGCCAAGTCAAACCACGTTCACCTAAAACTCTCCAAACTTCTACAGTAATGTCATCAGGTCCTACACCTTTCCCATGTCTCATAACCTTCAAAGCCTCCTCTACTTCCTGTGTATTCGTCTGTAGCTTGCATGATTCAAGTAACTTTCACTATTGGCTAGATTTCCCAAAGTGATCGCACTATTTCCTTCCCCAATGAAAAGCTTATGGAAGTATTGCTTCCACCTAGTCTCTATATCCTTCTAAGTAACAAGCATGCGGCATTCCTCATCCTTAATGCATCTCACTTGAGAAAGATCTTTGGTCTTTCTTTCTCTTGCTTTAGCCGGTATGAATATATCCTTCTGACCCTCCTTAGAATCGAGATTTTTATACAAAACTTCATAAGCTTTTGACTTAGCTTCGCTTACAGCCTTCTTTACTTCCTTCTTAGCTATTTTGTAGTATGTGACAGTTTCATCTGTTCTATCCCTACACATAGCTTTAAAGCAAGCTCTTTTAATTTTGAGCTTCTCTTGCATCCCTCCACTCCACCATCAAGCCTCCTTTTGGCCTGGAGCTCCTCCCTTTGACTCGTCTAGCATCTCTTTGGCTACCCTTCGGATACAAGATGCTACCGTCTCTCACATCTCATTAGCACTCACGTTACAGTCCCAAGAAAAGTCTTCTAAAACCTTCTCCCTGAAGCTTCATTGTTTCAATTGAAGAATCCACCATCTAGTTCTAGTGATATTGGAAACCATCCTTTTCTTTTCTAGCCATTTTATTTGTACATCCATGACTAACATGCGATGTTGGGTGGTCAGGCTCTCTCCTGGGATTATTTTGCAATCTTTGCAACACAATCGATCTCTTCTTCTCTACGCAAAGTAGTCTAATTATGTTCTACTCAAGCCACTCTTATAAGCAATTAAATGATCCTCCCTCTTATTGGAGAGAGTATTTGCAATGAATACGTTATAAGTTATTCCAAAATCTAGAAAGACTTTTCCCTCTTCATTTCTATCCCCGAAGCCATGTCCTCTATAAACACTAGCATATCTTGAAGCATCCTTTCCCACATGTCCATTAAGATCTCCACTTAGGCAAATCATCTCTCTTTGTGGGATTCCTTCCATAATCTTATCCAAATCCTCCCAAAAAACTTGTTTAATCCTATTATCTAAACCAATTTGCAATGCATAAACAAAGATAATATTCAGAATTTCTTCTTCGAACACCACTTTTAGCAATATAATCCAATCCCCAGATCTGTGTACATCAACCACACAATCCTTCAAATCCTTATGAACAACTACTCCAACACAATTTGTGCCCTTATCTTTACCTAAATATCAAAGTTTAAAATATGTCTTCTCGATCTTCCATGCTTTCTCTCCAACCCGTTTGTCTCTTGTAGACATAATATCTGAATCTTCCTTCTTTCCATTGCATCAACCATCTCAGTCGATTTGTCAGTCAAAGTGCCAATATTCCAACTACCTATCCACAACTTTCTTTGCAACCTCTTTTGGACTAACTTCTTTACCTGCATGCGTCCATCATGCAAGAATCCTTGCAAATTTTGGACTGCATCCGGCCGACAATGCGGCGGAACTAGCTTATTTACTCGCACGCGTTCCTCATGCAAGAACCCTTGCAAATTTTGAACTACACCCGGGCAACGATGTAGCGGCCATTGCCAACTTCTCATTTAGTGTTCTATTTAGGAATTTATATCTCCTGCGATGGGTGTTGCCTACCAAACGCGTAACCCTCCTCAATATACCTGGGCTAGGGACCGACCATGGCTGAGTTATTCATTTTCTGCGTAAATCAGTAAAAACACACATTAAAAATATGTGATATATTAAACATAATAAGTTATGCTGAACAAGAGATAAGGAATTAGGTTGGATAAGGGATAAGGGCTATCCATGTTCTTGTTCAATTAGTTTGAGGGGTGAGGAAGGGATATTACTTTGGGCGGAAACATAATATATGGTGTAATAACGATGTAATCATCTATCTTGGAATAGCTTATCCAGGGATGAAGTTCCTTCACCTAAGATAAATGGATGCTATCCTACATCACAGATATCGTGATATCTTGGCGATATATCATTGATATATCGGTATCGTCAAAGGACCGATATTGATACCGATATGGATATAAGCACTTTTTTCAATCCTTCCTTCACAAATGGACGTCGATATGGACGATCGTTGAAATATCGTATCGTCATGAGACCGATATGGATGCCGATATCGATATTTAAACCCTTACCTACATTCAAACAAAGCTCGTTTAAATATTATTTTTGAAATTTTTTAAATTCCAGACCTAAGTTTCCTTCATCAATGTGCAACAATGGTCCTTCAGCTGGAAAGTACAGTATTAAGTTACGAGACCACTTAAGCATATTAAATACTAGATTTTAGGACCGTGACAGTTGAAGATTTTACACCAAAGCAATTTCTAATTTTAAATAGAGATTTCTAAATAGTAGTCAAATAGTGAGTTGATGGTGCTGAGAGGGAGGGTGGAAGATTTTCGAAGGTAGATTGGGAAGAGGATATTTATGAGAGATTGGAAAATACAATTGCAGTAAATCTACCCTTAGTTTAAAAACGTCTGATTTGGTAGTGTTAATTAACAACATACTAACCGAAAGGCATTTCTATAAATGAATTTTTTATAAGGGTTTTTTTACTATGATGTTTTCAGCAATACTTGTGTAAAATTGCATGTTCATGGAGATGTTTATAAAAATCCCAGGAATATGTTGGTGTCAATTCTTTAGAATCATTTTCTGCAACCAATAAGACTCACCAGAGAGACAATGAAAATAAAAAATAATAGCAATAGGACCCAGACAAATGATGCTTATATAGTGGGCCCCTCCGAGAAGCTATTTTTGACTTCGTTCCAGTATACATGACTTTTATGTAAGAAATTTATCTCTTGAATACAAGTCCTAAAACTATTTATAAAAAACCAGTTTAAAAATAATTAAATGGTAAAGTCCAAGTTATATATTAACTTTATCTAAATTGTGGACTTAATAAACGTGTATACAACCATATATACGGTCAATCGGGCCGAATAGACGATGTATACTACATAATACACTGCATAAAGAATGTGGTTTGATCCACCTATCGCATAAGTATACGCCGCATGAGGTTAATGCGGCCATGTTCCTAAACACTATCTAAGATTCCTTTTGCTTAGAGTAAAGACCGTATTAAATAAGGGGTCTCTACAATATGCACATGTAACATTCGTTATCAAATCATAACTAAAGCAAAATAGTTCCGCACAGGGAGAAGAAATTTGGGGAAGGGAGGAAGAAGATGCACATATGACGCAGGGTTTTGATGGATAAAGCATGAAGATGAGCGATATAAAGGGAGGAAGAAGTGATAGAGGTAGAGGAACTCTAGATCTTGTGTTAACGTGAAAAGTCTTGCAATCCGCTCATTAGCCACTTTATGTAAAGAGGATAGAATAGCAAAATAAAAAAATGAAACTCTAACAACTCTAGCTTAACTCCTAGGTGGTGATCGCGACGAGTGGATGGGAGAGAGTAATGCTAACTTTGTGGAAGGCATGGATTCCAGCGGCGAAAGCAGTGCAGGAGCTTGGGGAAGGTTTGGCGCCGGAAGGGGATGTCGTGGTAGCAGTGTTGGCACTAAGGAGGGTTTTACGCCAGCAGGGAAGGTGGCAGTAGCACTAGTGGGGAATGTGGTGGTAGTGGCGGTGCTGGCGCCAACGATGGAAGTGGTGGTGGCGGTTCTGGTATAATGGTAAGGATTTGCACCAACGAGGGTGGTGGTGTTGGCATTGGTGGTGTCGTGGGGAGAGTGGGGATAAAGGGTAACCATTTTCGTCGACGAAGTATACATGTGGCTTCGAGAGGAGAATCGTATAGCATCAATGCTAGTGGGGATGGGGCTTCGTCAGTGGCTTCAATGGAAGATTCTCCAGATTACAGCAGTTTGTCTTCGTATTCTGGTGAAATGACGTTGTAGTGGTTTAGTGATTGTAGAAGCCTTGGATCTCGCATTAACTTCATTGTATTTTGTAGATTTGAACAAATATTGCACATCTTTGAAAATGACTCTTCAAATTGTCGATCTTTTGAATGAAACTATCTCGATCAATATTTCCTCGAATACATAGGTCCTATAACGATCGTGAGAATGATTTGAACGCCATGATACCAATTGTTGGTCAAAGGTATGGTTGCCATGCTCTGATACCACTTGGTTGGTAACAAATTGATTTGTTCTCAATTTTAATACAATTTGTTTTTATGTGAATCATGTGATGCATGCCAAATGTCTTTATATTCTAACCTTCAGCAAGCATTGCATCCCAACTTTTACAAGCTTTTTCTCAGAACGATAATATAACAAATAGCAAACTCACCATGTCCATATCCCACATAGACATTGCCTGCTCTTCAATTCTAACTTTAATCTCTTATCTGCTAGAACATGTACAACTTATATTCTAACCTTCAGAAAGCCTCGTTAATACTCTCAGCAACACGATTCAACTAGAAGTCTTTGGTGGAGTCTTCTACGTATAATCAATGGAACCTGGAATACATGTCAAAAGGTCATGCATACCCTCCATCAATGTTGTTACATGTGCACATTAGCTTCGTTCATGTATGCCCCTCTATGAGTGTAAAGTCCTCGAACACACCAATGACCCAATGTGTACTCTTTACGGTATATACACGGTTTCGTGGAAAAATCATCAATAAAGGTAATAAAATAAAGTACACCACCAGAAGTACTAACATTCAAAGGATCACATAAATGATGTGAACCAACTCTGGCACTTGTGAGTACCTGAGTGTAAGCTACTTTTGGGTGCAACTCTAAATTGCTTTCTAACCAAGCAATGAAAGCAATAATCAAGGTACTTCATGCCCTTCTTGCTCACTTGGTTGGCCTCCTATCCCTCAACTCAATTGTATTGTCATCATAAGTTGATTCTATTGTAAACTTGGAAATCAATGTCTGCATAACATAGAGGTTATTGTTGCGCCATTTCCCTTGAGCCACAATGAAAGTACCAATAGTAAGCTTATGTTATCCACTACCACATATGTTGCAGTAGCCGTCATCATCACATTATCGTGCAAATACCATGTTCAAATACATATCATGAGTATGCCTCACATCTTTTAGCTTCAAAAGGACTCCCATCGCAATCTATCTTATAACGTCACCCCTACCCATTGATATATCGGCGATATATCGGTATCGACAGGTGATCGATATATAGCCGATATGGCCAATATTTGGCCTTGGCGGGCCATTTTCTTCATGAAACCGATTCGATATCGGCGATATGGCGTCGATATATCGACGATATATCACATCGACACAGTACTGATGCCGATATCGATATGGCCTTCCATGACCAATAATATACACAAAACCATTACCCATTCTAGAAATAACAAAACCACTAGAAGTATAAAATGCAAAAAACTCGCTATGGAAGGTCAATTGAGGGTTGATCCTGAAAAGTTGGATAGTCTGTCTTGTTGGCACCTGATGTAGGGTCATCTCTATCGTAGATGTATTATAATCAGACAATGATGCCAAATGGCATGGGGTGGTTTGCTAAATTTTTTCCAACACCTCTCACAGGGGTGGTTGGATCTGTGGCAGTGAATGCAAGGAGAGTAGATTTGACCACAACTACGGCTGGAGTCACAACCTCAATCTCCTCTAAATCTGTAGCAGCTAACTTGTCCGAAGTTGCCTCTTTCTCTCTTTGATTTCTCTTTGGATTCATTTGAAAAGGAGGCCAAGGATCCTTTATGTAGGGCTGGTCATGAGAGAATATGGAGCCATGAAAATAAAAATCCTATAGAATCTTTGAATTCCTTTGAAAAGGAGGCCGAGGATCCTTTATGTAGGGATGGTCATGAGAGAATATGGAGCCATGAAAATCTAAATCCTATAGAATCCGAACGTTAATAGTCCCAAAAGGTATTTCTCTCCTCATCAAATTAGGACACATTGCAATTAGGACTACTCATTGTCCTGCACAAAAAGAAGATCCAACCAAACAATCCCCTCCCCATCGCCGACTTGCAAACTGCTCCAAACTTGCAATGGAACAGCATCTCTCAAACTTCCCAAATGGTAAAATCTTTATAATCGTACCAGCACCATTATCATGTGTGGATCTTATCAAGTATCAAAAGGTTCATTTATAGCACATCTTCTATCCAATGATATCAAACATCAATGTATTTTGGCCTTGCATGAAAAGTTGAGTTCTTACCAAGGTAAATCACCCTATGAATATCATAATAAAGGATATAGTTGTCTTGAACAAACATATATTCTTGCATGAACTTCTTCACCACAAGAGTTCTTTGTTGGCTTTTGTAGTGGCAATGAATTCTACTATTATAGTAGACAATTCACACAATCAAGCTCGTAAAAACCAACCGACTAGGATGACTAGTCGAACTAATTAGTCGAGTTGGGTTAGCGACTCGACTAGGCCTTATCGGCCATTAGTCGGCTAACCTGACAAAGCGGTCCAACTAGTTAACCTAGTCGGTCGATTTTTGGATAGATTTTTTATAATAATTTTTTAAGTTATTCGATTGTGCTATTGTTTCTAAGTTAGTATTCATTGTGACTTTTGATTTAGTAATTAGTATAAACATCATTCTAATGTTATAGGTTAGAAAAAATACATAGGGTACTAAGAATCATAACCCTTGGGAGTTTATATATTGCTTTGAATACAAACGAATCCTAGATGCAAATGAAACCAAACACCAAAATCACAATTCATTTTGGGACGGAGGCACTGCCCCCTGCAAAACTTGCAAGGGGGAGCACACCTGCTCCCCCTAGTCCCCCCCCCCCAGGTTCGTTGATTGTGAAATGAGACCATTGTGTTGTAGGTATGGTACAACGGCATGCTTCACCCGCCTTTCTTGGGGAATGTAGGTTCGGTAAAAACGAATAATTAGAATTCAAGGCACGTCAACATTGTATACTAATTCGATTTTGTATTATTGTTAATGTTAACGCTATTGGTTACCAAAAACATCTACACATGATTGATTCATTCTTATGTACTACTCATTCACTGCTAATGCTATTAGTTAGTATATTTATGCTATTCATTTTTATGAATGATATTTTCTAAAAATATGTAGTATTCTTATTATGTTTTAAAGAATGTATTATTTAAATTTTTGTTTTGGTTTGAAAATTTCATTAATTTAAATAGACAAAGCATGCTATTTAACTTATCAAACATTTCATCAAAAAAATCAGACACAGAATGCCCTAACATTTAAAATTCTCACTTGTGTGGGGTTCTCCTGCAGCTCATAATCCCAGAACTTAACATCGTGATCAGCACCTCCTGTAACAAATCCACTTTCATCGGGAAGAGGTGCAATGGACCTAACAGAATCGGTGTGGGCTTTCAATACTTCCATGCAGCTACCGCTGCCAACGTCAATGATTTCCAGATCACCACTTTTGGTTCCAACAAGTGCATATCTATTACCAGGAACAAAAGAGCAACACAGGCCATATCCTGAATCTATCGTGCGAAGACATGAACCAGTCCCAGGATTCCAAAATTTTACAGCATTATGACTAGTTGACATCAATAAAGTACTATCAGAACTAAGAGCAAGACTTCTAATATCAGACCGATGCCCAGGGAGTTCAATTGCATGTGTTTTGGTGGCAGCTGTATCTTGAATTGTGTAAGACTCCAGCAGATTATTATTTAATGACAACACTAGAGTTGCAAGGACCCCTTTTGTAGAAGCCACCGGCGAGAAAGCAACGGAGCATATTTTCTTGCTAGCACGCAACACTTGTAGAAGCTTGAATACATCAGAAACCATGACTGTTGGTCGAGTAGCTTCTGGCGGCGAGCTAATAAAGTCATCGCCATTGATAGCCACGTCATCAGACCCTTTTGAAGATTTCTTCTCCTTCTTCCTATGAATTCTTCTTTTTGCCTTTTTCATAGATTGTGCATCATCTAAAACTTTGTAAATCTCAACTGTACGTCCCGCAACCTGGCAGGCAAGTAGACTCCCACCATTATTAAACCGAACAGTGGAAACCCTGTCCTTGACTTGCCTCTTGATTTCTCCGAAAAGCTCTAGAACATCCCATTTGTCCAGACTATGGCCCGTGTCATTGTTGACATCATCTGTATCGAGTGAGTGTTTCACCTGATAAAACCGCAATTCTTGGTCACCAGACCCAGTTACTAGATACTTTTCCTCAGAGTTAATGTCCAAAGACCAAATTTCACTGTGATGCCCACCAACTATCTGATCACAGCGCTGTGTAACAAGGTCCCACACTCGAACAAACTTATCCTTGGAGCAACTGACTAGCTTCTTGCCAGCATCCAGGAAAACAATATCTGTTACCTGTATAAAATCAAATGAACATGAAGCAATCAAAAAAACTATAAAGAAAGGATGTTACCTGATCACGGTGCCCACGTAGACGGAAAAGACCCACTTCACCCACTAGATCCCACAGTATAATATCGCTGTCTTTGCTTCCAGATGCTAACATAGATGCTTCTTTGTTATACCTAAGAGCAGTCACAGCACCTTTGTGTCCATTCAGAGTTGTCTCACATGATCCCTTTAAACAATCCCAAATCCGTATGCTCCCATCTGCATGCCCACTCGCCACCTAATTGACACCATATTATCACCACCATTCAGACATAAGAGTAGACTAAACCAATAATTTGGTTTTAGGGGTGTGTCTATAGAAGTACTTTGGGAAACATAATTTTAAAAAGTTAAAAAAAAACACAAGCTAATTTGTATCGTAGATGCTGCCTGTAGATTGCATGTAGAGACTTCCTTTCTCAGCTTCCCCTTGGAAGATTCGTTTCTGTCTATTAGCCCCAGCTACCATCGGAAAAAGGCATTCTTTTTTAAATTTGTTTGCATTTCCGGTTTGATTCTTAACTACAAATTCACCTTCTGATAATATATCCAGAGGGTATTGTCGATTGTCTAAGTGGTAATTTAAAATGACACTTTAAAAAACCCTTGTTTTGCATAATGCTTGGTATGACAGTCTTCTCGTTTAAGATAAGGCCGCAAACTGGGAAAATGAACTTATTTTACAGTTTCTGCATCGTGAATATAGACGATGATTGCAAAAAAAAACACTTTCCTGTATATTTCGTCGGCATTCAGATAATATTTCAAAGGTGGACCTCCAATCCATCTCAAAGTATAAAAAAGAAAAAAAGAGAGAAATGTGCCAAATTGGGAGCTTACAGATGGAGAGGCGGGGTTGGGGGAGGACGCGATGGAGGTGACGGCGAGGGAGGGCGAGGGGGAGGATGAGTTGGGAGAGAGGAGCCTGGAGCATGTGCCTTGGCGGAGGTTCCAGAGGGCGAGGCACTCGAGGGCGGGGGAGAGGAGGTGCTTCCCAGAGGTGTCGAAGGCGATGTTGCAGTCCAGGGACGCGACCACGCCGAAGGACAGCGCTGGCTCGTACCGGAGATAGGCCTTCACCATCGCAGATCACTTGGTCGTGCTGCGGTTACTGCTTTGGGCGGGATGATTATGGGTGAGGGATTTTCGGATGGACGGCGGGGTGGGGTGTGCGGGGGAGTATGGTAGGGTTTACGGGGGTGTTCATTTGTTTGATGCAGGGGTCTAGCGCTGGAGGGCGGGTGGAGATGCATTTTGTTGGGATTTTTACACTTGTGTCCTTGTACAATTTATATTTATCCTCAAATCTCTATATATTTACTAACCATTACATAGCATGGGTAGGTGTTAACTTTTAGGTTTTTATCAGTTGTGTCCCTCTGAGATATTGCAATATCAATTATACCCCTTCCTTTTTAAGAATATCAATTGTACCCTCAAATTCTTACCATTTTATCAATTGTGCCCCTCCGTTACTTTAACCGTCAATAAGTTGAACCTAACCATGGTTTTTTCAAACCACGGTTAGGTTAAGAAGGGCATTACTGTCCAAACATTGGCATCATCTTCCAGATCTTGGTTGTATACTCCTCTGTCGTTGAAAGATGTGGCCAAGTGAAGCAGCACCTCTCCCTCATCCGCCCGCCAGCTCCTCTCCTCCTTCGACCCGAGCTCCTCCCCACCCGCGCACCTCCCCGTCCTCCTCCATGCGGCTGCAGGTCGAGGATGGAGATACTACTGCAGGTCATCGCCTCTTCACTTTAGATTCATCACTGATCCGGGATCCGATCTCCTTTATTCACCTTACGTCGGAGATCAAATCCTTACATTCCTCATTCTGAACATGACTCTAGGCCGAGACTTGATCTGGAACCAAGCTTTTAACATGCAGGACCTTCATCAGTTGATCCGAGGGCGAGCTTTTTCACATATAATCAAACTGCAAGCATCTAAGCATTGAATTGAAGCACCTTTGGACGAATCATCCACATCGGCGAAGCACTTGCAATCGAGTTGATTTGAGAGCCATCGAGCCTAGGAACACCTAGAGATTCATCAAGCTACACCAACCCACATCTGGAGGTTCGATTGAGCTGTGTGTCGCATGGAGTCGTGATGATCTTCATCGAGTAGAGGAATCCCCTGAAGTGATGAAGCAACATCTGCAGCGGTTGAGCTTGAATCGACATACGGAGTCAATGACATTTCTAATAGCCTGAATGAGCATCAATCCTCCATCGCCGAGAACTTAATCAGGAGAACGATCTGCACCTGACGACATCAAGCTTCATCTGAAGATCGACAACCTTAAAGGACTTCCGTTGGCGAAGGTGTGGGGGAGGAGTTGTGGTGGGGGGAGGAGCTGTGGTGAAGGGAGGTGCTCGGTGCGGGGGGTGGAGCGCGGACGGGGGGAGGAAGTTGGGGTGGAGGAGAGGAGCTGGCGGGGGGGACGAGCTTGAGATGGAGGACGGGGAGGCGCATGGGCGAAGGGAAGAGCTGGGGGTAGTTGGGGTGGGGGATGACCTCTGGGCGGAGGAGGTGACGAAGGAGGATGGGGGAGTAGCTTGGGGCAAAGGGAGGTGCTCAGGGCGGAGGGGGAGGAGCACGGGCGGGGGGAGGAAGTTGGGGCGGAGGAGAGGAGCTGGCGGGGGGACGAGCTCAGGATGGAGGAGGAGGAGGTGCGCAGGCAGGGAGGAGCTCGGGTGGAGAGAGAGGCATGGGGGAGGAGCGAGGGGTTGGGGATGGTGGGTGGAGGTGGCGGAGGAGCAAGAGGTTGGGTGGAAGAAGAGGAAGATGATGGGGGAGGAGGAGGAAGAAGCAGGGGATGGGCATTTCAGTCCATCTTTTTACAAATTAATTCCCGTAGTGTCCTCAAAGTTAACGTCTGTTTACGTTGGAGATGGACGACGACTAACCCGAGGGGCACAAATGATAAAATGGAAAGAAGTTGGGGGTACAACCGATATTCCTAAAAAGGGAGGGGCATAATTGATATTGCAATGTCTCAAAGGGGCACAACTGATAAAAACCCTAGGTATAAAATACTGCATTTTTATATTTTGCATTGTTTGTCATTTTTAAATAAGATAAAAAAATAAAAATAGAGAAAACATGAAACGAATATTTACAATTTAATCTATTTTTTTTTTAATTTTTAATAATTAAGAAAATAAAAGGATAAAATACTAGGGCAAAAAGGTTAATATGTACATTATACAATAGGGGCCCAAAACCCAAGTTTCACATACAATATCCGATTTTTATGAAATTAGTCTTGTTTTGAAGGTCTTTGAATGTATATTACTTTAAAATGAGTATACCTAAATCAGACATTGTATGAAAGAGTTATGCACATTTTAAGATTCATAGTCTTAAATTGGATTTTAGTTTTACTGGTCAGTTTTAGAAGTTAGTATTTTTTGATATTTTTCTTTTATTAGTGTTAGTAATATATACACTATAGAGTTGATTTTATTGGATTTGGAGTTAGTAGAAAATATATACAAATAGGTGAATTTTAGCTAATATACAGATAAATATTTACAAGTGAATTTGGCTCCTTATTTAATGCAAATATGAAAGCTAAAATACAGATATTATTTACACATGCATGAATGCTAATTATGTAATACAAGTGATGAAATGCAGCTAATTACTCGGGAACAAAGTTCTATTTTCAACTTTTAGAGTGATGAATCACATATTCATCAACCCCCTATACTTAAACCTTGCTCATCCCCGAGCAACTAAAATGAAATACAAAAGTGAAATGATTTTAAGTTCCATACCAAGGTCATGAACGAAAGGTGAAAATGGAGCTTGACTCGACCTTTTGATTGGCGGAACCTTATCAAGAATTGAATTTAAGACCTAACATCCTTTAAGTTCCACAAGTCTTCTATTCAATCGTCTCAACTGTTAGGTTAGAACAAATCCTTATACGCAGATTCTGATGACTATGAATCTTACTTGTATTGTGTAAGTGAAATATAGCTCTCCACATCAGAAATGGCAAAGAAACAACCTCCTCTAACAAGGTAACTCTAATTCCCCGATCCAGTAACTCTTTCCTCGAGGAGCGGGGTATCCCCTTCTAAGTTCAAGTGCAACCGGCTCAAGTAGAGGGGGTGGAGAGAAGAATGGACGGTAGCCAGTGTAGTTACCTATCCCAGGATGCTTGACCAGTGTAGCCAAGTCATCCAGCTGCAGGCTTCTATGGTATGAGGTTTTGAAGCATATGCCTTGCAAATATACATACTCCGGCAGGCATTTTATTTTCAATCAGGCATGTCCACTTTTTTGGAGTTCTCTCTTTTTCTTTTTCTTTTTTTTTGACATATATACAAGGTGCGGCATGTACATAATGAGGTTTTCTTCTTGAGACAGTAGACTATCCCTCTTTTGAAGCTTTATTGCAACCCACAGCATCCTGTCCTTGGACGTCAACACCACTAGACTAGGTTGAGATGTACTACCCTCCCTAGAGGAGGGCGGATGTTTTCACCCGTGTGCTACTCAAAGCTAAAGGATTCTACCTCCTCACCACCTCATCAATGAAGAGCTATGTGCATGGTGCGTGTCCAAGTTAGGTCATTGTCTAAAAGAATCGTGCGTATGCAAGAAATATTCTACTTAGACTAATAAAGATGACATGTGAACATAGACTTGTGGACTCAAAGAATTAAGTCACTCGACCTGAAAAATCTTAACTCTAGGTCCTATAAGGTTCCTATGAAATTAGGTAGATTAAGGTCAAATCAAACCCATTCTCAGCATCTATTCATAACTTGGTTCAGAACCCACTAACTTTTCACGTTACATATGCTAGATATGTAGATGAGATGCAGATGACATGCCGTATGGATGAAGTGCAAGACTTTTTTTTTGAATGCAAGGGTGGTATGCAAGAGTAAATAAGAAGCCTATTTTTTTTATTTTTTATATACCTCATATTCTACAACAAATTTTTACAAGAGTATTTTTTCGAGAATTATATAAGTATTATACAAATGTTATACAATATACAAGTATACATGTATTTTACATTTTTTCCAGTTTTTACCCACTCGTAATTATTGCATAATATATACAAAAATGTGCGAAAGTATGAGCTATGGGTAAGTATATGTGTAATATATACACACCCCCTATACTTAGCGTGTGTTATGTCCTTAGAGCACGAGAAGCGAGGAAAAAAACATAGCTCGTGCTAAGCGTAGGAGAGCTAAAATAACAAAATATATAAAAGTTGCTCCGCCCCCCTATACTTAGGCTCTGGCAGCCTAAGTGTAGAAGAAGATCAAAAATGGGGCGGGCGAGGTTAAGAGGGGAAATGGAGGAGTATATATACATGATGGGCATCGGTTCCTCTTATACTTAGGCTCTGGTCAGCCTAAGTATAGGACATGAGTGAGTGTAAGAACCAATGAGATCTAGAGAATATACAGAGAATGGTGAAGAGACTCGGGTCACTCTCCCCCCTATACTTAGGATCTGGTCATCCTAAGTATAGCTATAAAATGAATTGATATGGAGCTGGGGCAAGTGATTCGAATCACTAGAGAGGCAGGGAAAGAAAATATATACAAGGAGGAGTCAGAATATACAAGGATTAAGAAGGTTTATGATGAACCTTCTTGCAGGAGCGAGGAGGTGGATAATATACATATGTGTCGCTGTCGGAATCGTCCTCAGATGAATAATAGTGAGGTGTAGGGATCGTCCAACGAGGGTCGACACACGGCTGCTTGCTTAGATACGACTTAAGAATAGCCGAACTGAGCTCACTCATATAAATCACCTCATCTGGATCCGATGAGGATTCCTCCGAAAATTCCTTCTCCGGAATGTTGAAGGAAACTTTCTTAGTCGATTTTCTAGAACCTGAATCATTGAGAGGGGGTGGAGAGCGACATGCCTTGAGGGGTTCAGGGGAACACCTCGAGGAATCAATTATCGACTTTCTCTCACTGGATAACCGATTAGAGGAAGGGGCAATTGTGTTTTTGGGTGGGGTCAATTCAACTCTGGTTTTCTGCTTTATAGGTCCGGGATGTGGTGCAGTGCTGACCATGGATTCTTCATCAGACGAGTCACCATATATATTATAATATTCCTGGAGGATCAACATATGTCTTGGAAAGGTGCTAGTGATCTCAGTTGGCTTGGCATTATTAGTCGTAGATGTCAGGTCATCGAAATGGTCAAGACAATCAGCAAAAGTCGTGTCCGACTCAATGACATCTTTGTGTTGTGAGTCTTTAATTAAAGCTGACATAGTGGTGGTGATGCAAGGAGCTGGAGAAGTGGAGGTGTCGGGAGTCTATGAACCAACGGTCGTCCGGATAGTCCATATCTCAGGTGTAGTAGAGAGACGGGACTCATCTATCTCTCAGTGGTAGCGACTGTCTGTGGATATACAGGTCACTTTTTGAGTAAAGTGTATCAAATAATGGGTGAGGTCGAAGCGCTCCCAGTGTTGTAAAATCGATCTCCCGAGTCTCGTAATCTATAATTGCCTTGACTGAGGCTAGGAACGACTTCCCGAGAATAATGGGAGACTAGGTAAACTCTCCTCGGTGCTCAATGTCAATGACTGTGAAGTCTACCTAGAGTAGAGCATCTTCAAAAGTAATGATGACTGAAATATTTCCTCTCGACCGTTTGATAGATCAATCAGCCAACTGAACGATCTCTCTCGACTTCCTAAGTGATCCGATTTGAGCTTGTCAAACACGGAGGTCGGGAGGATATTTATTGATGAGTCATCATCGATTCTCACCTGGGTAAAAATGGTGTCTTTGATTTCACACTCAACTCGGGGCAACCGCTTCACTCTGCGGATCTTGGTCTTTCTCCCCATCACCAAGGAGGTGGCCATAGACATTATATGTCTCCCAGTCCTTGTCCTCTTATTGCCCGACCTCTTAGGCATCAATTTACTTCTCACAAATCATTTCAGGTTGGGGAAGTGATCTATGGCCTTTATTAAGGGAAGATTAAAAATCAATTCTTCATCAAGTGCTTCCGTTAGGTTAGGATCTAATTTTTTAGGTCTTTTTCATTATCTATTTTTATGAGTTTTTCTTGTTTTCCATTTTTTTGGTTTTTTTTAGATTTTCAATTTTTTGGTATTTTTGATGGATGAGTGATCAGACTTTGGATTGGAGGGTAAGTGGTTAGTAGAAGAGGAAGGTAGAATGGACTCCAGCTGTACAGAGTGTGTGGGTTCCCTAATGTTCGCTCTGTTTTCAACCTCAAAACTACTCATATCCTTTTCCACTTTCATTCCCAAGCTGGCAGAAATTGAGTGCAATATTCCATGACATCTCTCAACTTGTTACCAAATGATTCATTTTTCTCAATAAGACTAGAGATGCTATCCTCCGCAAAATTCTCATGATGAATCATGGGAGAGTTCTGCTCAATTAGAGGATACTGTTGAGATATTGGGGTCTCATACTCAACATATCTATACTCTGGCATGTAATGCTGGGTCGAGTATGGACCATCTAAATGGCAGATATTGGTCAGAGCCTCATATGATGGAGTCAATAAAGAGGGGGCTCCTAGATTGAATCCATGAGTCCAATCCTGTGAATGTATAGGCTCTCCGAATGTGTGATATGAAGGCTGGTCAATACAGGCTTGATTACTAGGGTCAATCAAGTCAGGAAGATCATTAGGTGCATGCCTCTCCATTCGATATGTTCTATCAACTAAGTAATTCCGTGAGTCATCTGTCTCAGCAGTGGCTTGCTCTTCGTATAGTTTATTGATTCTAGCAAGCTCTCGAGAATAAGGACAGCCATCCCAAGATGGAAGTAGATCTGGAGTGTTAGAATGTGGAGTAGGTAAGAAATGCGAAGAAGTGGAGAAGTCAGTTGAAGTTCCGACTTCATAATCGGGTCGAGGTGGAACCGACCATGGGTATTGGACTCCCATGGATGGCGGAGGTTACATGGAAGAAGGAGAAGACGAAGATGAACAGTATATGGTCGAGGAGGAATGACCAGAGGTCTCAGGGTATGGGATCGATATCCCGACATCTTGAGGAGGAAAGGATGAATGTAAGCAGATCGAGGTAGAAAATGTGCAATTACACATGATAACACACACTAACAGATACAAAAACAAACGCAAGAGCAAACCCTAAGTTCACACTCAACATGGTGAAGGACCCAAAGCCGGGTCCGATTAATGTGGTTGATTTTAAGTGTGATTTTCAAGCAAATAGCAAGGATTACGTGATAGCCTAAAGGGAAGTCGGCTCAATGTCGGATGCGTCTCCCCTGTTTAACCTACCGCCTAAGATACCGACACCCTTCCTCTATTCGCTCCCATCACCAACCGAGGAAGTTCAAGGACCTGCCCCTATCTACCAATGAAGTAGGCGGAGGCTGACAAGGCTTATAACTTCACCTTGGAGGGTTACTAGCAACTTGTCGCGGTGCACCGTTGCTTCACCCCTATCTAACTACCGAAGCAGGCAGAGGCTACTTGGTGCAAGTCAGTTGAACCTCGAGTAGTTCAGCCTGTGACATTTGCTAGTATCGGGGTACGTGATATGGAAGGCGGGGATTTTGGCTCTATCTTAGGGTGTGCACACACTCTGTACCCTCACCCAGCCTGAAATCAAGGTCGGGGTTACTCTCCCGCAAACAAGGATTAATTTTAGTCAATTTTTTTGGTCCAATTCAATTAGTAGTCCTGATTTTAGAGATTAGTTGTCACTTTAGTTAATCCACACAAGCAATCACGTCTATCGTCCAATCCCAATTCCTTTATCCTAAGTTAGAAAAACCAAGAGAAGGAATCAGAAAAAGCCGATGTGATCGAGAAAACGATGGTGAATGCTTGAATAAGAAGACTCACAGTGCCTCCAGCTCTCTACAATGCGGATGCAATACTGAATTTAAATTTTACACTAAATGAATGCAAGCGATGAAAAGCTGCTCCTAGACACACAGTTCTATTAGCGAGTGAAGAACGAGTTTAAATTTGGCTACAGTCCTATAGTCTAAGTGCGTCTTTTAGTGATGAAGTGTGGTCTTAAATATTACGAGCACAAACAAACCTAAGAAAGCTCTAAAAGCCACGACTGCAGGTTCCATCCTACATAAAGCAACCGCACAACACAAAGAGTCTCCTCTTTTTATTCAGTTACACGTGCGAGAACCCAAACGGAAACCGTTGTAAATAAGCAATTATTACAAGTTAATGAAAATTAAAATCTCTCTTCAAAGATCTCCTTGGAGTCTTAACAGCCGACTCGATCCACGAATTGTCAGGGTCTGATGCTCTTCGAGATGCGTCGACTTCAAGAAAGTCGCTCCAAGTCCATCGGACCCTCGCACAAAAAGATTGAATTTTGTGTCAACGAGAGGCATAAAGAGAAAGAAGAAGAAAAAATAAATAGAGAAATAATTGGAAAAATAGAATAATTACAAATGGGTTCGGGGGTCAGACTACCCGAATGAATGGAAAACCAAAACCTAATTTTCTGAAATGATCCTAAGCCGTTTGCCTCACCGGCAACGATGCCATTTGATTGATCCGAAAATCACCCTTTTTGATTAATATGCATGTCATTTTGTTGTAGTCGGGCAATCAAGATTGATCAAAAATTAACCGCACGAATTGATGAATCGACGAATGAATCAAAGTGTGATTTGATGTATTTTTAACCTGGGCAAGCCCCAGGGTCGACTCAAGGAGGCAAAGGAACAATTTCAGATCAAGTTAGACGAATTAGTTCAAGGTTTTTCAAGCGGGATTTTTTGTATTTTTTATGTAATAAAAATGCCAATGCACAAATGCACTTGAACTAGGTTATTAAGAAAACAATCCACTTAGCCAAATTAATCTTTAATGAGAAATTAATTCAATATAGCTAAGCTATATTTTTTCCTAAAAAACTAATTCAATGTTGAATGCAAAATGTATTTTTTTGGAATTTTTGGATCTAAGATGCACAAATGAAAAATGTGAACTTTTTTGGGGGTTTTTATGCAATAAATAGAATGCAAAAATTATGAAGTTTTTAATGGAAGTTAAATATGATGAAATGAAGATACACTATTTTTTGGATTTTTCTGATAATTTATGACTTTTTATGAATTTTTTACAGCAAACAGAGTAATTGTGAGTATTTAGTTCCTAATTAATCCACAAAATCGAATTTTCCAGAGAGCAATTTATCTCAAAAAGATATTTTAATTAGAAATCCAAGAGAGTTGAAATTTCACAAAAATATTATTCATGGATTTAATTAAAAATCAATTACAGAAATCACTCAATAATTTATTTTAGGCAAAAGACAACTCCTATTTAGATGAAATTTGGGTAGCTATTAAAGAGCACTTAGAGGCATCATATATGATTTTTGCACAATTTTTGGAACTATATACGAATTTCAGAACATGAATGGGTAAAATATCACTGAATTTCATACTCTGATTTTTAATAAATTATCCAGTGCTCAAAAAATACAAATAAATATCCAAATGATAAAGAATTAGTTGCTCAACAATATGCTATTTTTCTTTAAAATAAATGATGCAAGAAAGATTCAAATTATCATACAAAGTCAGGGGTGTCTTTGCAATACAGAAATGAATATGGAATGCAATAAAGTATGCCTAAGGACACTTTTAAAATTTTAAAAATATACTGAGGTGACTATGCAATATGCACAAAATAATAATAAAACAAAAAAATTAAAGATAAAAGACCTCTGTTGTTCCAAACTTGTAGCCCAAGTTAGGGCACGATGTGGCAGGGGCACGTAGGAGGGGGGTCGTAGGCATGGGAGGCGGTGGCGCGCGGCCTTGCGGCGGAGCGCGCGAGACCGGTGGAACATCTTGGCGGCATGCGGCTGGGCTGGACCGCACGCTGGAGGGGCGATCACTGGTGAATCGCTGGCGGTGCGGGAGGAGGGACGTGTGGGTGCTGGAGTAGGTTGTTGTGGAGCACGGAGGGGGAGGGCGGCGCAACATGGAGGCATGCGATATCCGCACTGAGGGAGGAGGGGCGGAATGAGGGCTGCGGCGTGCGCTGGAGGCGTGGAGGTCGACGGGGCAATGCACAATGCGGAGGCCGCTACGCAGGAGGGCGATGATGAAGGGGTGGATGCAGCCGCTGGGGGTGAAGCGGGCGGCTGCCGTCGGCGCTGGTTGGGATGGCGGCAGCGCGGAGCGGCCAGGGGAGGAACAACAGCACGAGAGATGGAGAACCGGCCTGCGGGGGGAGAGGAGTGGCCTGGATGGAAGGGGCAAGGGCTCGCGCGCGGGGTGGTCGCGACGCTGGAGCCGCATCCAGATGGTGGAGGTGGACGTACGCGACGGTCGGCTATGGGTGGAGGAGGTCCCGCGGGCTGGCGGGTTGTGGTGCCACGCATGTATGCTATTGATCTTTTTTCTTTTGATTTTTTTAATTTTTTGTAATTTTTTCTTGTAGACAAGAAATAAAATGCAATGAAGAGGTGGTCTGTGATGATTATTATTTGTTGAACAAGTTGATGGTGAGAATGTAATGAAGAATAAGATAAAGAAATAATGTTAGATAAAAAAATGACGAAGTGAAGATGGAGAGATAGTTACCTGTGGTGGTTTCGCCTGAAGGTGGGGTTGCGATGTGCGGCCTCCGTCGTGGCCTCAATCAGCTTGGTGAAAAGCTAAGAAGCTAGGCAATCCCCTTGTGGAGGGATGCTACGTGAACATGGCCCGCGGATCTCGCCAATAGCCGAAGATGGTTGGCACTCGTCATCGCTTTATAGAATAAGGTTGTCGTTGTCACCTCGACCTCTCTGGAGCTGGAATTCTTCTCACGAAATTGACGGATGAAGAAAAATGAGGGAGGGGAGGAGAATAAAAAGGAGGAGGAGGGAGTTAGAAAAGAAGTGTAGAAGATGGAGGAGGTGGAGACTAGGAGTAGGGAACAAGCAAAGAAGAAGTAAAAGGGAGAGAAATAAAATAAAATAAAATAAGTAAAATAAGTAGGTTACTAAAAATAATGAAGGGAAAATAAATAAAAGAAAATAAATAAATAAATACAATTAATTAATTAAAAAAAATAATAAATAAAATAAAATAAAATAAAATACGAAATTTTTAAATTAAATAAAAAATAGGCTGACACGAGGCGGCTCCAGGAGCCCACGTGCCGCACCTAGAAAAATAAAAAATTAAATGTAAAGAAAATAAAAAAGAAATAACAAAAGGATTCGAATTAAAAAGTGATAAACACAAAAGTTGCTCGTCTCGACGAGATCTACAACTTTTGTGAAGGATCTAAAATCAAAAGAAGTCATATGTACAAAATGTATTTTTGGGTGGTACCTTATAGGTATAAAATACCACATTTTTGTCTTTTGCATTTTTTGTCATTTTTAAATAAGATAAAAATAAAAATAGAGAAAATATGATAGGAATATTTAAAATTTAATATATTTTCTAGAATTTTTAATAATTAGAAAAATAAAAGGATAAACACAAGGGCAAAAAAATGTCAATATATATAATATACAATAGGGGCCCAAAATCCAAGTTTCACATACGATATCCGATTTTTATGGAATTAGCTTTGTTTGAAGGTATTTGAATGTATATTACTTTAAAAGTGAGTGGACCTAAATCAGATACTGTATGAGAGAGAGAGATGCATATTTTAAGGTTCATAGTCTCAAACTTGGATTTTGGTTTTATTGGTCAATTTTACAAGTTAGTATTTTTTGATATTTTTTATTTATTAGTGTTAGTAATATATACAAATAGGTGAATTTTATTGGATTTGGAGTTAGTAGAAAATATATACAAATAGGTGAATTTTAGCTAATATACAGGTGAATATTTACAAGTGAATTTGGCTCCTTATGTAATGCAAATATGAAAGCTAAAATGCAGATATTATTTACACATGCATGAATGCTAATAATGCAATATAAGTGATGAAATGCAGCTAATTGCTCAGGAACAAAGCTCTATTTTCAACTTTTAGAGTGATGAATCGCAGATTCATCATGTATATATCACTAACATGTGAACCATAGACATGTGCAGAGTATGGTTGTAGCAGAAATGAAAATGCTAAGGTGGATGTGTGGACACACACACCCACGTAAAGATTGGATTCCGAATGATGCAATCAGAAAGAAAGTTTACGTAGCTCCGATCGAGGATAAGATGCGAGAAAACCGCTTAAGATGGTTTGGTCATTTGCAAATAAGATCAACGGATGCAACAGTTAGGAGATGCGAGTGTTGGGATGTTGAGCCAGCTAAGAGAGGGCGAGGATGACCCAAGAAGTGTTGGATAGATACTACACGAAGGGATCTTAGTTTTTTGGATATAAGCCTGGGATTGACCCAACAAAGATCTGAATGGAGGCGAAGAATCCATGTAGCCGACCCTACTTTATTGTGGGAAAAGGCTTTGTTGTTGTTGTTGTGTGTACATATCACTAACCTTAATAAATAAAAAAATGTATAAAGTAATAATTTATGTATACGGTGAATAAACCCAAACCCTAATCTGAGATAAAAATGTTGCAAAATTGCATATCTTATTCGTACAATGAAACTCACCTTTGAATTAATATAAATTAACTTCTCCTTAAATATAAAATTAAATTCAAAGGAATCAGAGTTCATGTACACCTTCACTCTTGGTGTTTGTTGAACAACACATATAGTCATGTCATTCTTTTGATCACATGTACACCTTCTTAAATTCACATCTATACACACATGTTATCTATTTTCCTTAATTTTGTCCTTGTTTTAATCCTCATATATGTACACATATCTTTTTCTCGTATCTTTTTTTCTCACTTTTTTCATAATATTCTTGTCTATACAATGACCATGACCATGTCATTCTTTTGATCACATGTACACCTACCCTTAAATTCATATCTATACACATATGCTATCACAACTTTACATCAACTCCATATCATTAAATATATATCCCAACATTTATACACCTAATGCTTCTTCAAAACAACATTATATAACACTTCATCATATGCCTTATAGTGAAATGTTGATATAAGTTAAACCGTAAACACAACATTATATTCTAAAAGCAACATTAAATAAGTAATCTCAAACAACATTACATAAGTTAACCCTAATCACATTCATCATACACTTCATCATAACCCTAATTTTTTCACTTAACTCCATATCATACCCTAAATTAACTTCATATCACCAAAGATATATCCCAACAGTTATACACCTAATTCTTCTTTAAAATAACATTACATAAGTCAACCCTGAACACTTCATCATATAGCTAATAATGAAATGTTGACATAAGTTTAACCTAAAACACAACATTATATTCCAAACACAACATCAAATAAGTTAACTCTAAACAACATCACATAAGTTAACGCTAATCACCTTCATCATACACTTCATCATAGCCCTAGTTGTTCTTCACCTAACTCCAAATCACCAAACACTATTACATAAGTCAACATTAATCACATTCATTATACGCTTCATCATAGCCCTAATTCTTCTTCACCTAACTCCATATCATATCCTAACTTAACTCCATATCACCAGAGACATATACCAACATTTATACACATAAATCTTCTTTAAAACAACATTACATAAGTCAACCCTAAACACTTCATCATACACCTCATAATGAAATGTTGACATAAGATTGTCCCTAAACACAACATTACATTCCAAACACAATATTACATAAGTTAACCCTAATCACTTTCATCACACATTTCATCATTAGCTAATCTAATTTAATCTATAATGTCAATATAGTTTAATCAATAGTGCTGATGTGAAATGTGTAATCTAATTTAAGCATTTCATCATACACCTTACATGCAATAAGATTTTGATCAAACTATACTAATCCGAAATCAAATCAAACTTCATTACATCTTAAACTAATGATTATATATTTAAAAAATAGCATGTAACTAAAAATATAGCATAGATTGGTGAAATAATATCAAAGTCAGACGGAACTCTAAACCATTTGTTTATCTAAAAATATGGAACAAAACCAAAAACAAGTGAAAGAATTGTCAAATGTACCTCAAGGAGATAAGAGATAAGATGCGGGCGTCAGAGATTCGTAGGCGGCGGTGGAGGCGCTTCCAAATTCGTTGGAGATGTTTTGGGGGAGAAGAGAAAGAACAATGAGCCATCGAATGGGGCTATCGTTCTGTTTACAGACGGTTATGAGCACACATACATGCTTACCCAGTGGCACTGCTGTGCTCGCCCCAATTATGACATGCGTCCGCCTGAGACACGCCTTGTATTTCAAATGGACAAGCAAATTATAGGTGAGCACATGTGTATCAAAGTGCTCGCCTATTATTTAACACACGCCTATCCCAACCACGTCTCAAAATTCAAATGGGCGACCAGACGAGGTGAGCACAAGTGTAACTAAAGTGCTTGCCATGAATCGGTCAAGAACAAGTGCTCGCTATGTACAAGCATGTGTGAGCATGCCAATCACGTCTTTTTTGTAGTGGAAAAACGTAAAAAATGCATTTCATACAATATATAATATTCCATGTCTAAGAAAATGTCATTTTTGTAGGAACTCAACAATATTAGTGGAAATCTAGAAAATGGTGTAAAAAGTAAAATTTTTAATGAATTAAGATCATCTTAGTAATGAAAATAATAAATAACATACAAATATACACTTGTACGCACGAATGAGGTGTATTTAGCATACCAATAGACATTATTTATCCATTGGTACCATCTTCAATATGAGAAAGAGAGAAGAAGCTTGAAGGGGGTGGTTGGTGACAACAACCCTTCCTTCACGACAAAGATCTCCCTCCAGGCACAATCCACGAAGGCTCTCCTCCATGTTGTTGATCTTCACAAAGGGACCAACTGAGCAAGGCTGCCCCAACCAAACTCTGCGGCGAAGACTGGAGTGAAGCCTTGACTCCTACACCTACAAGAGAAATCACCCAGGTAGTATTTCTCTTCCACTTATCTCCTTTTATTATTCTTCATATACTCCTCTTTATGCCACTCCCCTTGTATATCACCCTTTATCTTCATCGTCCAAAACACCCCATCATATCACCATCATCTCTAGATCTCTCCATCATCCTTCTATCTCTCAAAGACCCCCCTCACCTCCCTGTCTAGTCATGGCTAGAGGAAATCAGGCTCCTTCTCGATCTAATCCACTATAGGAACCCCATGTCCCTCCTCTTCAGCACTTAACGATGGGCCAAGAGAAATCTTGAGCCTCTTCTCCAACTTTGCAGGTAG
Source organism: Ottelia alismoides (assembly GCA_037367405.1). Lineage (NCBI taxonomy): Eukaryota > Viridiplantae > Streptophyta > Magnoliopsida > Alismatales > Hydrocharitaceae > Ottelia > Ottelia alismoides. Next base: position 151,854 of record JAZKJV010000344.1, read on the forward strand.
TATCTCAGGCACAAGCATTAACGAAGCGAGGTTGTGTGTCAACCTAAGGGGCTCCGCTTGGGGGCTAGAGCTCAACCATTCAATCATCTGACTTGAGTTGAAGGAGGAAGAAGTCTCATATGAAGCACAGACTTGGACAATGTACATGCACCCTTTGCGGGACACCATCTCCAATCGTAGATCTTCTGCAAGCACCAACACCGTCCGATCCAACACATGGCCCATCATCACCGCTCACCCTTGCATAGTCCTCAACCGTCATATCAGAAGTGGAGCGAATGTCCAAGATCTATCCCGAACCTCAGTTCCTAAGCCTTGAGCCTCGGATACCCCAAAGCAGCAAGGAGCCAACCATGTGGAGGCTTGGGTCTGCACCTTCACTTGGGCCTAGATACACATGAGCCACTCACGTGCAGTGGACCTTTTACACATGACCCCTTGAACCTTCTGGAATTACCACATCTAAACCTATCGTTAGGTACTTTACAAAGGAACCCTGCTGACTTTTAATAATTATATACAAGCCCCTCTAAAGGTCCATTTTACACTAATTTTATTTATTTTTATTGCATTTATGCGCATGAACTTGTTTTATTCATATCATGAGCATTGATTATCCAAATTTTGTGTTCTTTATGTTGTTTTGAAGCTTATGTTATTCTCTGTCATATAGAGATTTAACTTCATAATTGAGATATTCTTGAACACCAATAAATTTGAGAAGACATTTGTCACTTATGAAAAATATATTCTCTGAAATTCATCTTTACTGATCATAAATTGCGGAAAAAAATGGATCTTTGCTTGGGGGAATTAATTTGACATTTATTGATCACACAATTTTTGAAATTGACCACTAGAGCTTGGGGATAGAATTGAGGTGCACATTATTGCCTTGATCATTTTTGCACAATTGTCCTGCATTCATCTTGATCATTTAATTTTTTAAAATTATTTGTTTTATTTTTCTCTTGTTATGTTTCTTTTTCTCTCATTGCATATATTTTCTAGCGTAATAAATTACAAAAATTCATTCTCTCATTGCATCTATTTTCTTGAGTAATAATTTAAAAAATCCATTCATTATATTTTCTTCAATTAATTGAATCATTTATTTTTTAAAATCCATAAAAATATTTAAAATTCAGAAATCATAAAAAATTATTCTGTGAAAGTCTAACACTCCAAGTTGTTTTAAAAAATTGATTTAGACTATCATATCACCTCCCTGAGTTTGACATTGGGATTTTCCTAAGTAAAATAAACAATCGACCACATGGGATTAATTTTCATATTATTTTTTGTGTGGCCATTTTTTATTATGCTCTCTTTATCACCTACTACAATCAACATTAATTCCTCATAATTAAGAGTGGAGAAGGGTGAGTCTTCACCAAGCTGTTGCAATATACTGTGGAACACATTAAACAAACCGTTGCCACCTTCCCCGACGTTCACCTTCTCGTATCCACCATGATGCGCCACAATGAGTACATCCTCCGGCCCTTGTGTTGCTGCACCGTCGCCACGCTCCTGCATGTATGTCGCCTCCGTCCTCCTGCATAATCACAACCTCATGCATCGACGCCCATTCCACTACTTGCACAAATAGGAATAGGAATTAGGTTTTCAGTTGTGGAATGAAATTAATGGTTGTCACATTATATCTTTAAATGTCCAAAATAACCAAAATAGTTTTTGAACATTAAAGCAATAAAACTAAAAGGGCATTAATTACAATCGCACGATTGAATATAAACATATGAGGTGGATGGCTCACTACAAAAGTGGTGAGACCCCACCTCAATTGAAGTTTCTCCTATATGTGTGTTGTGTGTGTATGTGTGTGTGGCTACTCCCACCTTAACTTCTCAATTGTTTTGCGATATTTTCTAATAACACTTGCGTGGTTTTAGATCACGATATGGCAACATATTATCACTCAAATTTCAACTCAGTTCGAGACTCCTATCTCATCCATCAAGATTGCCAAATTTTAATGGTTTCAGAATTCCTAAGAACGAACCCCTCATGATGGATGCGTTGGGATTTTTTGTTTTACACAAAAATTAAATGTGAACACGTTGTCATCTAATGAGTTAAATGTGTTATCAAAAAATCTATAAAGAATTAAATAAATAAGGGTGGAGATAGCTAAATTGGCTCTTCCTTGGGGTGGGCCCCATTTAACACACATACACGCATGCATGCACACAGTCACACACACATTAGGGCTGCTAATTGAATTGAATCATTCGAATTCGATTATTCGATTCGATTTCAAATGAACTGAATTTGAATATAACATTTGGATTCGATTCCTAAATGAATCGAATATCAATTCACTTGGATTCGTTCGATAACAATTCGATTCGATTCGATACACACATATATATATGATATGGTATGAAGCATTATATATATGTAAATAAATGTAGTATATATTTTGTGAAATCCCCACACATGATACACAACTTAATATAGTATAAAATTTTTCATCATCTTATTCTAAACATCTCAATTTTGGGATGCCCATTGCATACACCATACCCCCTCTTTACTCCCCTAAATTCTCTCTCTCCCTACGTCACTCATGAGAAAAAATTCTAACATTTGCTTCTGCTCTCCAACGCCTCCAGCTCCAACCTCTCGCTCCTGCTCGCTCTCTCCAACGTTGCTGGCTCCAGCCTCCAGCTCATGCTCGCTCTCTCCAATGTCGTCGGATCCAGCCTCTCGCTCTTGCTCGCTCTCTCCAACGCCGTCGGCTCCAGTCTCCCGCTCCTGCTTGCTCCCACCACTGACAACACCACCCTCCCAGTAGCCAACCCCACCACCAGCTCCCGCTCTCCCCCGTCATCGACAACGACACTGGTTCTAGACTTACCAACGTCGCCAACATCTCTCCATCAACCCCTTTTTACCCTATAATCTTAATATTTAGATTCTATCTAAAAAATTTATGTGATTCTAAAGTACATCATCTGCAAACAAACACATACTAACTTTTTAAAAACCATCCCAAGGTCATAGATTTCAAATTTATAATAATATTTTCCTTAATCACATTCTTAATCCTCCCATCCATCAAAATATCCAGATCTTATGATAAGGACAACCAAGCTTTTGAATATAAATAATATCGTAGAGACAATTAAGGTATGAATAGATTTCAAGTAATTTGAGCTTTGCTTAAATGGCTAAATATGTAAAAGATCATAACTGCATCAAAATTCCATTTCTCATCAAGATTACAAGGGGACTAGGTTATCAAGAAGGAAATATCATCATTAACTTTAATAAGACCAACTATGCCCTCATAAGAGTGCATTGAAATGAGGTAAGAATGAACTGTTCATGCTTGATATAGAAAAATGTTAAATATTAGAAAATTGAAGATCAGTGCCATACCAACTAAGTTCTCAGTCTGGACTGCCGGTTTTTATACACTTCAGATGCTGGATTCAGCTCCATAAGTCAGTTCACATCGACCTTTTATGGTTCTGATGGAATTTAGTGATTCTTTTTTTCTCAGATATCATGGAGATATGTCACAATGGGGGAGAAGATATGGAAGATTCTTCAGAGAAATGTGGAACACAATCTTTTGGTTATTATTTTGGACATATATATATCTATTAATCTATATCTTGTATTTCTATATTGGTACAGAATTTAAAATATAGCTTTGAGTATGTATTTTCATTTTATTTTTAGAAGTCTAATTCAAACATACCATCTTCTCAAGATAGTGCCCATGAGAGAGTCATTGGGCGTGATGATGATATTAATGATAAAGTAGAAGAAGAGAGTGAAGAAATAGAAAATCGATTCTTAAAATAATTAATAAGATTCAACGACTTATCATCATAGGTACAACAAGAAAAGATCGATGGTTTATCAAGATGTCAATAATTATTTTTTCTTTATATATTCAATTCACCATTGGTACAAAAAAAGCAAATGGGGATTGCAAGAGACACACATGAACAACAAAAGTTAGGTACTTTAATGCAATTTATATTATCTATTGAATTGTACCATTTATGTTAAAAGTTTTTTACTTATCTCAATTATTTTTTCACAAATTAGTATCACAAAGTCTATTCAATTCTTTGAAAATTAAAATATTATTAATATAATTTTTTTGTTATTAGTTACATTATTAAATAAAATTCTAATTCGATATAAAATGAATCGAATTTTAATATTCGAGACTCTAAACGAATTGAATTTGAATTTAGATTAGAAATTCGTTTAATATTCGATTCGAATTCAGATTCGAAAATTTTATAATGAATTGAATCTGAATCTAGGTGCATTCGAATGTATTCGATTCGATTAGCACCCCTAACACACATACACACATAGGTGAACTTCAGAACCTATTTTCCACATTTCCCAAGAAGATTGCATCAACGGTCATAGATCCAAGCTTCTTTCTCTTGTTTTCCGGGACCATGACCTTAGCTAACATCCCTACACTTTAAGGTATTTTAAACTTGGTTTCCTGCCTCGCCATATTTCAAATGGACTGTTATCTTTGTTCCAGGGGAACTCTATTCGAAATACCGCAAGCTATATTTAAAGCTTCTCCCCTACATATAATATGGTAGTCCAGAACTCTACAAGAGAGCGTCAACCATGTCAATTATTCCATTGGATTGTGTTGCTACACCAATAATTTGCATTACTCATCAAATATATTAAATTTGTATTCACCACCTATATCTGATCTTTCATGATTAATAAAGTTTCCGATTTGTATTTGTGCTAAATTCATAAAATAAAGAAACTTTTCTAAGACTTCATCGTTAGTTTTAAGAAAGTAAACATAATAGTATCAATTGCTATCATCTATGAAAGTGATAAAATATCTTTTGCTATCTCTAGTTATCACACTACCAAACTTACAAATATTAGTATGCATTAATTCTAGAATTTTAGGGTGTGTTTGGATAATGGGTTTAGGTGGGTTAAACTGGTTGCAGGTAACCCATTTTTGGGTTTTGGTGTTTAGATAGAGGGTTAAACTGAGGGTGGGTTAGAAGCGGGTTTATTGTGATATGATTGTATTGAAGTTTGAAAAAGTGAGTAGTTATTGTGATGTGATTGTATTGGAGTTTGAAGAAGTGAGTAGAAGTGGAGTAGTTTATAATTTTTAGATGATATGATGGTATAATATATTATTTTTTGATAGAATTGATGATGGAGAATTGATTTATTTATTTTTTTTAAAAAGATAAAAAGTGAGGCCCACTTAGAAAGAAAAAGGAGTGGGTTAAGGGGGGTAAAAGGTTTACCCCCCTAACCGAACAACCCCTTAGTTTCATGTTCATAGTATGAAAATGCTTCCTTCCTAGGTAATTTGACTTGTGTGCATATTTTACATTTTTAAATTTAGTTACAGTGTGATCTGGAACCATGTCAAGTCTAGTAATTCTTTTCATAGAATTGAAATTTATAAGCCCTAGCCTACCATGACATAAATCGGTTGATTCGATATTTTTCCTACAATACCCTTTCCTTTTTGAGGTCATCACGTTAACCATAGAGGTTATGCCTACAAGAACCACATCTTTCTGTTTCTTATGCTCATTTTCAATAGCATTAAACACCACGAAATCGTCTAAAGAAAAATTTCTTTTCTTGTGCTTAAGGGGCATCCCAAAATCTTCCCAAGATGTAAGGGATTTTTTTTATAATTGACATGGCCCGAAACTTCTCAGGAGGTCTCATTTCAGCCCATCTAATCCATGGAGCAACATAAAAAACTCATGAGCCTATTCTTAAACCAATTTCTCTTCAGTCATCTAAAATTTCAGAAACTTAGATTTTGAGTATTTTTCAATACCCAGATCCTTAATATTGTACTTTTTATCAAGTTCCTCCCACAAACCCTTAGCAGTATTGGTAGATGCTCAACATCGAATTGTACATTTGATAAGGCAGACAATATACACCATGACACAAGCGATCATGTTATTTCCACGCATCCGTGATCTTAACCGCTTCCAGATCCTCACTTGTTTCATAAACCTTAGGTCACTCAATTTTCACAATCAAAATCAGGCCAACTGTGGTCAGCCAGATCCTCATATGTTGTTACCAACATTTGAAGTACCAACCCATGAATTTCTCTCAAGCCTACCAGTGAAATCCACACAAGACCTAAACCTTAAATCCGACATTTTTCTTGTCACTAATATATGGTGTATCTGTAATATTATTGAGAATAATTCTTCACACACACATATTATAATTATATAAAAGAGAATTAATAGCGTTTGAATTAATCCAAACATCATATGTAGCAAGCATATTTATCCATGATATGAAAAACATTGAAAATAATTTATCAGGCATAATAGCGTTTGGATTACTCCGGAAACAACCAAGATCAAACAAACGAATGCAACATAAATCAAAAACTAGAAGAGAGAGTTAGATATATTAAGAGATATCATCTAAGCGCTCTGAAGAACTCCTCTTAGAGAAGCTACGACCCCACAATACCGGCAGACATGGTGTTGGCATGCTACTTCTAGGGTACGGCGGTCTCACACTTATATATGGTGCGCACTGTGCACGAGTGTCCTTAAAAGCCACATCTGTGGACGAAACTAATATTGGAGAAGAAGACAAACTCACACACGAAGAGAAGAAGATGCAAACGTGAGAGATTAGTTATGCTTGTAACCCTAGATCACAGCTTAAAGTGTGTATTTAAGTCATGGTGGACGGTTAGAAATCATGGGGGAATATCAAGGGACGGAAAATGGATATGGAATTCAATTGGCGCATCTGAAAATGGGAACCAGAAAATGAGATATGGCTCATAGATCAAACCACACCCACGCCCAGCCCGACCCAACGTGGTACGACAGACGCATGTGTGTGGTAATCCAAAATCCCCTATGGTATGGTTCAAGGATATGAGGTGATCCTCAAGCGCATCATGGAAGCGTGTGGATCGTATCGTATACGATCAAGAGCGACTAGTCGTACTAGTTGCTCGGTGCAGTGGAATTTTAAAAAATCTCTACACTGAAACCACATGATCCTAGAACATTTTTTGGATCGTTTCATCTAACCACATAAGATATATAGGAATATCTCTTGAAGCGTGGTTGCGATCAAGCCTCTAAGCGAAGAGACCTCCTGTTGCAAGTCTGATCCGTCGGAGGAGACGCTTGTGAGCGTGGAGATGAGTCGTGTGCTTCTCGCAATCCAAGTCATTGATCCAAGCGATGGATCTCCTGATCTTGTCTCACGAGATCAAACGCCTTCTTCACGAGCGCCACACACAAGAGAAGATGGAGATCCAAGAGTCGTCGAAGCGGGCACGATGACAAAGTCAACCTTCTCTTTTATGAGAGTGGACGGCCACTCCAAGAGAGAAGGAAGGGGATATGCATGAGAATGAGAGGGAGAGAGAGAGAGAGACGTTGTCGAGATTGCATAACTCAAAGAGCAAAGGGTACCTCTTCTTATATAGGGATTTGGGAGTCCATGGATCCCAATCCATAGACAACACATAATCAATGGATGAGATTGATTTGTGTTTCTTTCAACGGCTAGGATGTTGTTGTAAAAACACAACATCAAATTATTCAATTTAAACTAGTTTATATTGATAAATCAATAAAATCAATTTGAGTTCAAATCATCTTTGACTAGAAAAGAGATAATGAGGAGACTAACCACATTCACTAAAATAAGGGGGACGGCTACTCTTCTCCTCATGGAGAGTTGTAGCCGTCCACTCTTCTTGAGTGGAATGGGTATTTCTCCTCTAATTATCATGAGATCTCATTATATCTCCTTAATTTACAATAACTCTTATTGTAAATATTTTTCACAAAAAAATTCACAATTATCTTGTGAAAAATTTCAATCAAGCCATTGAAATTATGTGAATCTCATTCACAACCCAAAACTAAATGTAATTATAATTTCAACTAATCATTCAATGTGAATCCAATTCACATTAACAATTAATTAACAAATATAAATCACATAAGTTTCTCTCTCTCTAATATATTATAAATCACATTTATAATATACATGAATTAGATGGATAGTACTATCCATGTTATCCATATCCACAATAACTAAATCACATTTAATTACATTGGATAATCATTCTCATGCATTCAGATAATATGAATCAAATTCACATCATTCATGATAATTAAATCATATTTAATTATCCATTTCTTAATGCTTAGATATAATTCAACTTTGGAATTATTCTTGAACTCTTTCAAGAATAATGCGCTTTCTCCGCATATAGTTGGAGATAAGGACATGGCGATTGTATTGTTCCACGCATAGTGACTTGGATATTAAGATCACATCTCAAATCCAGATCTCACGAACCTCTCATAGATGCTTGATTTAATCAAGGTCGCAAATCTAATCTTCTCATTACATCTAAATCTTATTCAGATCAATGTCCAACACTTGGACCAAGATCAGATTACTTCTCTACTGAGAGGAGTAACTAAAATCCAGACATGTTTCATCACTCCCTCGGAGCATCATGGTTATACAATTGTTTATGATCACATCACCCTCAAGTATTCCTAATACCTGTACATCCTGCATACTGGAATATCTATAATGAATCTGAAGATATAGATGAATTTTACACTGTCATCTTCAGGGTTTCATCATCAAGTTTCTCAATTTTGGTCATTGGAATTTGGTATCGATCACATGCTTTCCAAAAGCATATATCATACCTTCAAATTCTTGTCATGCTTCTAAAGCACGATGACCATGCATGGAATTTGATCGGTCCCAATACCTCATGAGTGAGCTCATGTCCTCCGGTTCAAAAGTGAGCCTATATGACCCCTTTGAGAGATTGTGTTACTCATATGCCCTTACATGCACACCAGCTCGCCGGTGTATATACCTTGGTTAGGTCATCAACCTATTGGTCTTTTAAATATACATACTTAGACATATAGCAACAGATATGTCTCCGGTCAAAGGATGCGTGCCTATATCGCGACAGTATACAATATAGGACTTTGGTTATCTCGATCTCGTTAAGTCAACTCTTTTACCTAACTAATCTGACACCTCCTAATTTCTATTCCCATGCAGAAGACCTGCATTAAGAGGTCGGTTAGATATCAACCTATATGAGAAAGGATTTCCATCTCCTACTCAGGCTGGAGATCATCTCTTAACAATCATTTGACGGTGCTTGATGAGTCCTCAATCTAACTCCTTAGATATTCATCCAAACACCAACCTCTATGATTCTATTACTGAATCAACAGCTGTATGATTACTAAGACGACCATGGTACATAACGCTAATTGTATAGAGGGACCTTATAGTGCATTCATTCTCTTAATCTCAGAAAGGGAGTGAAAACAAATCAATAACTTTTATTGATAAACCAAACATTATAATAATATTTATTGTAGGAATGGTTCGCCTCGGGCTCACATGGCTAACAATGGTCCCAAGCTGATTTTCAAGACGTCTCATATATAAGCTCCTCGATGTGGGACTAAAAAGCTCTCAGACATGGTTAAAATATCGATTTCAAGAGTTGAGATACCTTACAACTTGATATTCATCACCAAAAACATCCCAGTTACCAAGCCAATTACACCATATACATAGTGGATGTTGTAGTTATGCTAGTTCATTTGATTTACACTTTACTGCTCTTGGAAATGACATGGGTTGTCGAGCAGAAGGCTAAAGCCAAAGTGTACAATAGTTCATCTGCGAGACAAAATTAAGGTTGAGGCCAATACACTAGTTATTTTCTTTTGTTAATTTTCTTTTTTGCTCTTGAAGATGTAATAAAGAGAAGTGGATATCCTTTTCTATTATTCTATCAATAGTTTCCAACTATGAAAAATTTTAAATTTGCTACAGTTTGTTTGAATGGTATATCATGCAAGTTCTTTGTGATTGTCGTTAGATAACAATGTGATTGTTTATTGAGATGCGCTCCTGTAAAGGTGGGGCTATACACATGCCCAACTTGCTTACATTTAACTCTAATTGCACCGTAGGCACCCCTCGCCCCTTGTAAAACTTTATCATTGTATTTAGTGTAAGGAAGGTACAACTCTCATGCATCAAATTCTCACGAATAAAATGCTTATCAATCTCAACATGCTTTGTTCTATCATGCCTTGTAGGATTGTTAAGCAAGTTGATTACAACTTCGTTATCATAGAATATTTTCATTGGCGTAGTAGCTTTAGTATCTAATTCGCTCAACAGAAGTTTTAGCCATTGATAACACCATTTGCAAGGGCGCGATATTCAACTTCTACACTTGGTCGAGACACCACATTATGTTTCTTACTTCTCAAGATAACAAGATTTCCACAAAGATCCACGACATATTTAGATGTAGTTCTTCTCCCATCTACCAACCCAGTCTAATCTGCAGTCATATCGACTTTAGATGTTACATCACATTTTTTTGAACATAAGCCCTTAACCTAGTGACTTCTTTATATATCATAAAATTTTGTTAAGAACATTGACATGTAATATGGTAGGAGCATGCATGAACTGACTAACAACATTTACATCATAAATGATAATATCTCTAGTGAGAGCAACTAATATTTGTTATTTTTCTTTTATTGTATAATGGAGAGATTCACCATCTACCTTAGTTTATGATTTGCCTTTATACGAGTAAAGGAAACTTTACATCCATAAATGTTGGAGTCTCGTATTAAAATTATATTGTTGATTTTGACACATGCCCTCTGGACATCTAGCCATCTCAATGCCGAAAAAAACTTCAACTTCCTAAGTATTTCAATTCAATTTCTGTTGCAAGTATCCTTTTTATGCTAGATAATTCTTATACTTCATCACTCATAAAAATCAAGTCATCAACATATACAAGAATAATGGATCTTTTATCACTTTTTTTAAAGAAGATTATGATCTCTATTTACCTGATTGTAGCCATTTTTTATCATGACCATATGGAGTTGTTCAAACCAGGCTCTTGGCGAATGCTTCAAACTATTTAACATCATTTTCAACCTACAATACTTATCATTTTTTCATACCCAGAGAACATATTCACGTGGACACCATCTTTAAAATTACCATTCTAGATTGAACTTTTGATATCCAACTGGTAGATTTTCAATAAGAAGCGAACAACAAAGAGAAATGACATCTCTAATCGTATTCATTTTTTCTACGTGAGTAAATGTCTCGAGATAGTCAATCCCATATTTAAGACCATATCCTTTCGCCACGAATTAAGCTTGAATTTATCAATTTTTCATCCGCATTATACTTGATTGTGTAGATCCAACTAGATTCACACCTTTTAGAGCGTTGACTATATCCCAAGTGTCATTTTTTTCTGGACATACATTTCCTTCCTCATAGTATTATCCCATTTAGGATTCATGTTGAGCTTTAGTAATATTCTTGGGAATATCATGAAAGTTCATCAAGGTAGTAAAGCATTTATAGCTAAGGATTACCTTAGAGTAAGATAGAAAATTGTTCACAATATAACAAAATGGAAGATCTGCATGATCTAGAAAAGTTTCTCATAACAATATGATTATGTTCAAGCAATTTTAGCATCATCACCCCAATCATGAAGCAAATTGTCAGCATCATCAACAGAATTATCAAGAGAAGAACAATTACTTACAGAGTTGTCATGGCATGGATCATGCAAGGAAAGATTCGATTTGTGGTTTGGTATAATATAATATCATCTTCAATTTCAAAATCGTTATCCACATTCTCTCATATGTCGTAAGTATGATTAAATTATGATTTTATCATTGTTATAATCCATATGTATATGTAAGTTTTCACTCACATGGATCATTTTTTTGAGTCTCATCAAGGAGTAAATTGTATTTCATTTTCCTCCAACTTTTTACCACCAAACTCTTTTCGATGAAATCTCTTAAGATAATAGAATTCATTCTCAACGAAAATGACATCCTTACTCACATTAGTTGTTTTGTCACATGTTCATAACATTTGTATCCTTTTAGATATTAGAATAGCTAAAAAAATGCACTTCATAGCCCTAGGAAACTTTCATAAACCTAGTCACACGGTTTATAAAAACACACACAAACACACAAGAATCCAAAGAGGATGATTTATCTGGATTGAGAACAAAAAAACTTTTTTCAGTCACAGTAAAAGTATGCCTATTAATGAGATAGCAACAGTTAACACAACTTTACCCCCAAAACTCTTCAGAATATTTCTCTGGTAATAGAAGAGCTATGGTTACATCCACCAAGTGAGATTTTCCCATTTTTCCTATACCATTCTATTGTGGACCATAGATGCATGATGTTTCTTGAATATCTACTTTTCTTCAACATAACCACGTATAGATCCCTCCACGTACTCCTTAGCATTATTAGTGTGAAGGATTTTTACCTTCGTATTATATTAGTTGTTAATCATGTTGAGAAAGGTTCGAACAATAATAAGAACTTTGCTTTTGTTCTTAACAATCACACATAAGTATATTGAGAGAAATCATCAATGAATGTAACAAAAATGTTGATGACTTCGAAACTCTTCAAACCCGGAAGCACTATAGAAAAAAGAGTCTCTAGTAACAAATCGCAGTGGCTGATGAATCTCGTATTCATCATGCTAAATTTGGTCATTTAGGCTATGTTCCCCATCATTCACCTGTAATTAATCATTAATAGAGCATTATTAGCATTCATATGTGTAAATAATATCTGCATTTCATCTTGCATAAATTGCATTAAAAATTCCCATGTGTAAATTAGCCCAAAAAGCCGCTAACTTCTCACATTTTTAGTTAATTCATCCTAACTCCGATTAACCCCAAACCACCTCTATTGTGTAGATATTACTACTTTATTAAATAAAAATACAAAAAAATACTAACCCCAATAAGCGTCAAATAATCCCAAAGTCAAATTTCACATCTGACAGACTAAAATGAGCATATCTCCCACATACAGTGTCCGATTTTGGTCGACTCATTTTAAAGTATTCCATTTTCAAATACCTTCAAAATAAGACCAATTTCGTAAAATTCGGAGCTCATTTGTGAAAATTGGGGTTTGGGCCTCTTTTGCGCATTTTGACTTTTTACTATTTTTGACCAGAGTTTTTATGTGCTTAATTAACCCTTTTAATTTTATTTCTTTTCATTTATGTTCTTTGATGGAAGTTTTATTAAACGACACGAAAATCCAAATCCAGATCAAAACTGAAATTAAAGAAACTGACCAAGTTCAAGTGTCCGTTGTCGGTCTGTACAAAAGTTGTGTGTTTCTTACTTTTATTTTATTTTCCTAATTTCTTATCCATTAAAAATCCAAAAAAATTAGATTAATGTGTAATTGATTTTCTTGTATTTTATCGTATTTTTTCTATAATTTTTATCCCCTTTAAAACCATCAAAAAATACAAAATCCCAAAAATCCGGTTTTCTATACACATGGAGAACCACCAAAAATACCACTTCTCACATGTGACCTCTTTTGCTCCAGGGTCCTTCATGAAAGTTGTAGATCTCGTCGAGACGAACAACTATTGTGAAGAAATTTTTTCGATCCGAGGTCATCTTCTATCTCTTTTTCCCCTCCACAAATCTGAAATTTTTGGTGCCACGTGGCAGCTCCAGGGCGTGCCACGTGGCACCCCACTCTTCCCTCTCACTCCAGCCACGCCCTGGTAACGTGCCCGGCACGTGAGCCATCTTCTTCCCCATCGAGACGTAACCCCCTCCCCTTCCCCCCTGCCGTTTCTCCACCCCCTTGTAACCGCCGCCGCCATGCGCGGCCACAACCACCACCACCTCGCCGGTCGTTACTCCGCCCCCTCTCGTAACGACCTTGACCAGCTCCCTATAAAGACGTCACCTCCGGCACCCTTCGAATCATCCGCCATCTCCATATCTTCAAAAGGAGAGAAAGAGAGAGCTCGAGGAGGGCTGGTGACAACAGCCTCGTTCTTCGTCGGCGACAACCTCCTGGCGGATCCGCGGTGAGCCTCACCGCGTAGCAGCCTTCACAACGCTGCAGAGCCGCATCGTGCTCCGCCCACGACAGCCGGCAACGACCACAGCAAGCCCTCCAGGCGCCTTCCTCCAGGCGCCTCGTTCCTCGCGCCCTGGTTCACCTGACGCTCCAGCTGCTCGGCCGTGTGTCGGCCGAGCCCCGTCGACCTTCAGCTACCACACTCGCCGCCTCCACCCTTGCGGCGGCACCGCTTCTTCATTTCCGCCGATCGCCCACCGCCATCCACCGCGGAGGCCAGCTCCGCCCGCACCGCCCCGCTCCTCCCCCTTTGCTGACCGCTCAGCCTTCGCGCCCTCAGACCGCCTCCGCTCGGCCGTGTGTCGGCCGAGCGCGGCCGCTGCTCCGCCTTCGCCTCCAGCTCCTCCGTACCTCTCATCTCGGTCGTCCCAGTCGCCGTTCGCCTCCGCCTTTTCTGCCCCCGCGACGCCTCCGCCTTCACCGCCCCCGCGGCACCTCTGCCTCGCGCGACGCCTGCGCCGTTCCGCCCTCGTCGCTCCGCCCTCCATCAACCGTCAGATCGGGCCCAAGCCCTTGATCCGACGGTACTCCAACTGCCACGTGGCCCCGTCGAGCCTCGCCCCCGAGCCATCGGCTCGGAACATCCGAGCCTCCCTCAGGAGCCGAGCCTCGTGCCTCCCCACCGAGCCTTTGGTTCGGACCATCCGAGCCTTAGGCTCGGTCCAAACCGCAGGCTCGGTCACCCGAGCCTTAGCTTCCCACCCGAAGCTCCTGGCGCACGTGCTACGCACGTGTGCTGTGGGTAAATTACATTGACACCCCTGGAATTTTTAGAAATTGCAAAAATACCCATGCTAGGGGTAAATTACAGAGGGGCTGCTCAAGTTTTTATTAATTACAGATAAGTCCTCCCAGGGACCTCTTTGCAAAGAAAACTTTATTTTATTTATATTTTAGTCCCTGAAACTTCATTTTATCATATCTTTGTCATACTGACTCCGATTTTAGCGTATAATATGTCATTTCGAAGCTCTTTTCATGCTCTACCATTTAGCATAGTTTGTGAAAAGATCTGAGGTGGTTTATTGTCAATTAATATTCGAGGATCTAATTTGACATGCAGGCTCAACTTTGACATATTGATGCTTGAGAATTAACGATAAATCTGTTGCAGGAGTTCGGTTGAGGATTTCAATTTGATTAACCTCTTGTATTTATTGTTGATTATTCCAAATAATTTAATCTTTACAGGGGTTGAATCGAGGACCAATATTTTCGACTCTATTTTTGGGTGATCGACTATTAACTTGGAGAAGTCAATTTACATTGAATCTTTGACATGAATCTACGTTGATAAATCTATTATCCTGTAACGTGGAGTTGATTGATCTTTCTTGTTTCAATATTATTCAATCTGTGATGATATTTGATGATTAATTGACTTATTAATTGATGATTTAAATCGTGAAAAATCACAAATCCTGGACCAAATTAATCATCTCTGTATATTTCCCTGCTTTTGCATCTTATAGCATTGTATATTTTATCCACACAAAAATTAATCGAACATTTATTAATTATTTAATTTGATTTGAGACCAAGCAACTAAGAATCACCGTTCCCTGAGTTCGACCTTGGTACACTTGCCAAGTAAAAATATTCCACAACATTCAAAGATTGTGGTATTTTGATCGATCGAAATACGCTTCCTATACTATAATTCCCTCATTTTTAAAGAGGTGGATTTCGCGCTCATCAGTGGCACATAAAAAGTGTTGCAATTGGTGACCCATTTGCAATGTTTGAATACGTTAAGCTAATGATTGCAACAATTATACTTGAATGTTACAGTTGATGAAAATATTTAAACCAATTATTTCAAAAATATTCCACTGATATTGCATTTGTGTATCTACTACAAATGTCATAACAAACAATGAGAAGAAAGACATCCTACCCTGTCTCTAATTTTTCATCCCATCATTTAAACCCTCTTCCCCAAAATCACCCTATCCGTCTTTTCATCTACTTCTTTATGCACTCCCCTCCCTCCTTAATCAACACCCTCCTTCGCAAATGCGACTTATTTGTAATATTTGATCATAAATGTTGTAGGTAGCATTTGCAACACCACTTTTAGAGACATTTAAAGGAACACAAATACATGAGAAATGATCTTTTGCAATAAAATATCAAATGCTGAGAATATTATATTTTCCTGTAGTAAATGACCCAAAACATCAAAGTAAACTACATCAAAAATATAATTACTTGCATTATTAGAAGCATTGTAAAAAGTTCTAATGTGCTTAGATAAGTGGCACACCTCACATGAGTGAATCTCATTGCCAATTTTCTTACAAAACTCAAGAAAAAATGAGGAATAGTAGTTCAGAGTGATCAAGTCCGTTGTCCCATTGTTGAAGAAGCTGAATATCATCGGACACATGCCCAACTTTTTCATCAATTCATGCAGAAGCTAGACGAACCAGAAGACAATAAAGCATCAACCACCAAATCAATCCCAGACTGTTTTCCTGCAAAACACATGAGTGCATTAAAAACAAGACGACAACTCAGATCCCTTGGTAATCAATAAACAAAAAAAACATGCTAATTTTTAGAAAAATTAGGAATAAGGAGAGCATCTTTGAAGAGAAATTTGTAAACAATGGATTTGCTCTCTTTTCTTTCAATACTAACAAATGTTCCATCTGTAAGATTCACCCGATCTCTCTTAGAGGCAAGCTTAAAATCATGAAATATTTTTGGATTACCTATTACATGGTAAAAAATACCATTATTAATAATACACTAATCATTAAATAATTTCTACCTTTATTTTTTTGAGTAGTCATGGCAAATTCATGATCTCAACATCACTTGGCATTTTATCAGGGATGTATTTGTTCCTCATATGCTCATATAGATATCTGATTCGATGCTATGTTAGTGTCCTCACGCCAGTATGATGACCACCATTGTTTTCCATATCACCAACCACTGCTATAGATTTTTTCCCCTTTGTTCAACTTTTCCTTTGGATGAAGCTCCCAACAGTAATCATTTCCATGACTAGTCGTCCTACATTGTCCACACTTCTTGTCCTTCCAGTAGACACTCTTGACACCTTTACTAAGTAAGGTGGACCTCTCAACATACATGACATGCTCACTCTTCATAGCAAATTGACGTTATTCTTCAGATTCAATAACATGATAAATGCCCTCGATCTTGGAAGAAATCATATGTAGTGAGAAGTAACTTCTTGAGAGTTGAGGCCACTAAGGAAAATAAATATCCTCTACTTCTAGACTTCCTTCCAATACTTTTTATAGCATGTGGCATACGTCAAGATGTCATCATACTAATAATCGATGTCTTCATATTTTGTTGTTAAAGCGTCCTAATTTACAAGTATTAACCGGTACAATGAATATCATGTCTCTTCCACTCCCTCACCTTGACTGCTTAATCTGAGACCAAGATTCAACAGCTTGCTTTCAACTTCGACAGCTTGCTGGGTATGGGAATGATGGGTCTGATACTGTGGAAGGTGAGTTTTTGATTGGCTTACTGCACTGCTTGGCTAAACAAAAGACAAGCCCCAGGGCCCTAGAGAGCTAGTCGGCCAGAGACTCAGGGCACTGGCTTCAACTTCGACAGACTATGTTCCCTTCTAGTATACCCTCAGATGCAGACTATGATGGTTGCCCAAAGAACTGAAAGACCAAAAATAAAGGGTTGAATATTAGCGTGGATGGCATTGACAATACAATTCATGCACTAACTATCTTTCATGTACCAATGATCATATACTTTATCCTTAAGATCAAATATATTTTTCTTCTGTCAACATACCCACCTCTTCCTCTTCAAGTAAAACCACCTCTTCCTCTTCAAGTAAAAGCAACCTCCATCGCAACAAACTGTAATAAATAATTTGTTCTCATCAACTTTATTGTAGTAACATTGGGAGGCATGCTATCCATCCTAGCCTTGAATGAATCCATTTGTTCTTTATCTTCCAAAGCTGTAATAAAGCAATACCTTTTACAAAAAATACTAGCACGGATAGAAAAACACATCTTTCACAAGGACGAGAATCACGATATTCAAAATAAGTTTCTCACAACCCATTGATTTGTTTCAAAAACGCAAAGGTTACCACATGAGGTTGGAGATTGGAGGACCTTTCTTCAAAGAAATATGGTCTGGAGATTGAAGGACTTTCTCCACATGAGGGTACCCTGGGCCTACAACTGCGAGGCTTAAGGCGGAGGCACGCATGTAGGTTCAAGCGAAGGCGAGCCCACGGGTCTTGTGGGTCCAAGCAGAGGCAAGTGTTTTAGGGTCCAAGCATAGGCGAGCCTCCTTGCGAGTCAAGGAGGTGGAGCCTCATGGGTCCAAGGTGGGCTGAGGCGAGTCCATGCAGCGGTTGAGAACCAAGGGTGTAGGCTCCTAGACAAAGCCCTTGCCAGGGTGGTTCCGTGCAGATGGTGGTACCACACGAGCCCTCGCAAGCAGGGGAGTACCGAGTGATCAGCATAGTCGAGCAATGCAGAGAAGCTTGAACAAGGCGGACAAACACAATGGAATAATAAGCTTTGAACGAAGACATCAATGAGCTCTGATACCATGACAGAATCAATCAAGCACACCACCCACATTTAAGATGTCATTGTTATTGTTCCTTTTTTCCCGTTCTTGAGACCCTTGTGTTGTCCTTACTCTCATGATCTTCCAAATTTGGCTCAAAATAATGGCGATAAGTATGACATCATCCCTCAAAGTTTTTACATTTGTATCCCTCAACCGTCAATCCCTGAGTAAAATAGTTATAAATAATGGTCGAAGGAAACAAAACAATGAAAGATTTTATAAATTAATCCTCAATATGATAGTATATTAAATTTTGATCCTTTTCCTCTTCACGAGATGATCCCCATACCACACGCCTTCAACATCCCCTTCTCCACGAAACCCACTTGTGCTAGGACCTGCTCCTCCGTCACCTCTCCACACAGTGATCTCCTCCTCTGCACCCCCTCCGCCGCCACTTGCCAGATGACTACCCCCACCTCCGACGATTGGCAATATTCAGAAGGGGACAATTGCAAAAAAAAAAAATCCTAAAATCAAATTGCAGCTGAAAGTCTATACCAAGTCCTCAGCGTAACAAGAATCCTAGAATTCCATGGATTTTGTATATCATTACTACCAACTGACAAGCAAACGAAACTTTTTTGTGTAATACATAGTGGCTACACAAAATACATTTCTGTGAGAGGGTATACAAATGTAATTTGCAACAAAAAAAAAAGCAGAACATCAGAGTTCCCTTGCAAACACAACATCAGACCGCAAGACATACTTTATGCTGCTTTTGACAACCCGGGCTTCATGGAGCATGCATTTATCTCCATGGAGGTGGAGTAGGGCCATGCCCTCTACCGGTGCAACCTGCATTGTTATTTTCAAAAGGATGTCACTTTCGGAATCTGTGAATCTGACAATTCAATGATTACCTAGTATAGAAATGCAGCATTACCGACTTTACTACTAAAAAACAACCACTAGGAATGGAATTTTCATCTTCAAGTTCACTAGGAAAGATCCAAGATATACCTCGGCCACAACACCTCTCCTGCTGTCATAAAATACCGTCTCCCCTCCAGACAAGGTGGGTGTGCAAGTATCTGCTTTGCCGCGCAAACCACTTTTAGATTTGGAGTTTGAATTGCCGGTTAGGTAGACCAATAATGTGTACTGAGTGATGAGACCATCTCCAAGGTCGACACTCTCATCAATATGACGACCAAAGCGCTGTCCCACTTTATATCTGAACAGAACTTTCGCAGTAAGTGTTGTAAGAAGAATGTGGCAAATGCAAGTCGGGCTTAAAGCTATAACCAGAATAAACTAAACCACTGGATCTATCAACTTCGACATTTGCAACGCATCAATAAGGAGTTTCTACAGACATCTAATTTCCTTCTTAGATCTAAATTAGATCTTGACAAAAGGCCTATGGGATCGTTACAATTATGATCATGGATATCTTCCTGCTCTAACAATGTTAACAAAATTTCGATCCATTTTGGTGGCTAGAGAAATACAAAATAATGTCAGGTGTTTAACAATACCTGTAGAATCTGATATTTGGATTAAGCCCAACAGCTACCATTCCTTGAATTTTGATACCAGCAAAAAGCTTTGCTAGGCCAGATTCCCAAATGCTTTCAGCAAGAGCTGGGTCATTAATAGATATGCGGTCATTGTCTCTATAAGCTTCTCCCTTTGCTGGGCCAAGACTACCTTGATGTGCAAAGCCCAGAGATTCAGCAGCTCCAATAAAAGCTTTCGACTCGGAAGGGGTAAAGAAATTGGGCACCTGCAATCTTGCAATAGGACTTCTCAATCAGAAATTCACTTGAGGAAACTTCAGTTATCGGCATTATCAATAAAGTGCATTGGCATTTTGATATGAACAAACTCTCTCGCACACTTCCTGATAACTTCCGCCAACCTAGCCAGTGTTGATCAGACTGTATACCTCAATGAGATTGTGAAGCTATAGGGCACCTGTCCAACTTGCATTCAAGCTAATCGAGCATACACACTGAATTTCCTTCAATTGTCGACATATAATCGTACGGATAAGAAATTTAGGGTAGTTTCCCACCAAGGAGCTAGGCCTTTATCTACAGATGGTTGTTGCTCCATGGATAAGAGCAGCCAGGATAGAGCTTGTTGTTTCTCCTTCATAAACAAGTTTTATGACAAAAGAGTATGTTCTTTTAACCTATATTCTATATGAAATAGTTTTTCTTTCTGAACCTTTAAAATGTATCAAAGAAGTGTTTTATGGCTCCCATTTAAATGATTTGGCAGAGTGGAGAAGAGATACGAATCAATGGAATGGATTTTATTCATAGGACATTGTTTCTTATATTTTCGGAAAAACTATAGCCTAATAGGTGGCAATTACATAATAGTAAGTCAGCTTAAGTCAGCTTCTGTACCGTACAGTGTCTTTAAACATTAGATATGCTTCAAGTAAGTCAGATATGTCACAAGAGATATCTATCTAATTCTACTGAGATACATGATGGTTTACATCCAAGTAAGTCAGCTTATGCCATGATTTCCAAACAATACTTCCTCTGTGACAAGTGTAATCCTTCACTTGGACCTACGACACCGACTACTTTGAGACCTCTTGTGGCAAGGATGGCATCTACTTACACCATTCTATCCAATGTTGCAATAGTCGGTCGATTATACCTAGTTAGTTCGACTATGAGGTGCTAGGGGTCCCGATTGAATAAACCTCTAGCCGGCCAATAGTCGGTCTGACTATTCAACCGAGTGGTGATTGATCGCTGAAAATTTTTATTTGTTATTTTTTATTCTTAAGGGTTAATTTTTATCATTGTATCACCACAAATGCAAAAATTCACACACACATGTATATATCTTGTTGATTGGTACTTTTATCTTGAATTCTTTTAAATTGATGTCCGTAAATGTATAAAAATATAAGAATATATATATATATATATATAGGATTTCTTTCAAATAGGACTTGGTCCTTCCATCCCTAAGGAAGGCCAGCCTCTTTTTTGTATAAAACAGGATGACTTTAGTATAATGCATATACAGTTTTGTATTATGATGTGAAGTTTTAATGTTTGTATTATAATGCGCAGTTTTGTATGTGGCTTTGTATTTATAACGTGCACCTATAATACAAATTGTATACGTATTCTACTAAAGTGTTTGTGATTTATACAAAAAAAGGCTGGCCTTCCTGAACTCAGGAAGGACTGCGTCCTATTTGAAAGGGCCCCTATATATATATATATTAGAAATAATTTCTATATTTAAAGTAATAAAAAATACAAAATCAAATAATCCCACATAGTTGCTCGTATACTGATTATTCTTTATTCAGTGACCCCTCCGATTAAATATCGAATACTGAATTCCGCAAACTGATTCTATCTATTGAGAGAATAATACACTGTAGAGATATTTCTATATTCCTATGTACCTCTTCTGTTATTTTATTTCTTTATATTTATCTTATGTAATTTACCCATAGGTCTCTCCTCTACATAACAGAGCCTAGGGTTCCCAGGAATAAACAACTCTCTTATTTTTTTCCCAACATGATATTAGAGCGGCGGTCCTAGACCAGAGCTCTCGTACCCGAAACCCTAGCCCCGCCTTCTACCCACCCTCCGCGTATCACCGCTCCTCTGCACACCGCCACCCCACCGATCGTTGCCCGACTCCTCTGCGCATCGTCGTCCCTCCGCTCGCCGCCTAGCCCTCCAGCCATCGCTGGCCTTCTCCCAAGGCCGCTCTCCGCTGCCACTGCGCGGCACGGTCTCCACCACCAGTGTCGCCCCTCTGTTTGTTTGATGGATTTGGGTGCATAAGTCTACATATGCATTTAAATCCACATATGTTTGTGTAAACATTCACTCTTTGGTCTACAAAACCCTAGTTTTCTACATTCGGCAATATGTCTGAGAACAAAGTTGATGTATCCGCCACATGAGCTTTCAGAGGTCCAACGCATATTGTCAAAATGGACGGGACAAACTATGAGCTCTGAGCTATGCAGTTCATGAGGCTTATGAGGTCGAATGGTAAGAAACACATTCTTACCGAGGAGCCGGTGGAGAAAATTGGGGTAAATACCTCGTGGGAGGCGGGCGACGCATATGCCAAAGATTGGCTTTCTGGTATATTGACGATTGAGATCGCCAATGATATGTTATATTAGCCTACTGCTAATGCAATGTGGGATATCCTCGCAGCAACATATTCTCAAGCGATGAACGAGACGAAGATCCTTCAACTCCAGCGTGACATTCACTATCAAGCAGAACGGATGCCCCCTTCACTCACTATATACATCCTTGCATGAGATGTTTGAGAAGCTCCACAGCTTCATGCCTCTAATAACGACTCCAGAGCAGCAGAAAACATATAGGAATGCTACCATGGTTGGTGTATTCCTAGCAACCCTTGACCACGAATAAGATGTTGCTCGCTCCCAGATTCTAGGGATGCCACTATTCCTCCCATGGAGGAAGCTTTCTGCAGGCTCAGCAGGATTACAATTCCGTCTACAACCACTAGCCAGACTTCTTCGACTATGGCAGCCTCTCGAGGAAGAGGAGACTCTTCTTATTTTCGTGGACGCGAACCTCGTGGTAGAGGAGGTCGCATTCGTCAGCCATGCACGTGTTTTCACCGTCCAGGACAGGACATACTAAGGATACATGCTATTCCAAGCATGACATTCTGACTTCAGCCCGTGTAGCGGAGCAGGTTGAGTCTCCAACTGCTCCTACTGATCAAAGGTTTGATGACCTCGTAGCTAGACTGCGGGATATCATGCTTCCTGCTTCTTCACCATCTCCAAGAGGCCATTCAGATGTAGCAGCCTCCGCCTCTTCCAGTACGTCTTCTACAGCTAGTACTTCAGGTAGTACTTTTGCTTTTACATCATGTCACGGATCTGAGATTACTGAATGGATCATGGATTCTGGGGCAACACACTATTCATGCGGGGACAAAGGCTAGCTTACAACATATAGACATGTTCCACCAGGGAGAACTATTGTGATTGCAGATGAGACTCATTCCTCGATCACCAGACATGGGGAGATTTGTTTAATGCCTTCGATGCGTCTGCAGAATGTGTTACATGCTCCTGATTTCTTTGTGAATTTGTTATCCATTAGTCAGATCACAAAGGATTTGCACTATAGAGCTATTTTTGACCCATCGTCTCTTGTTTTTCAGGACATTCTTACGGGCAGGGTGATTGGGTGTGGCCGTGAGCAGGGTGGTCTTTATTGCCTAGTCCGAACTCCCTATTCTAGCATATCTTCTTAAGCAACTAGACTAGTTTCTCCTTATGCCTGGCACCTACGATTTGGTCACCTCTCTCCCCAGAAGATGTGTCATATGTTGCCGCAGATTTCACCGGGTTCTTCCTTCCAGTGCGAGGCGTGTCAGTTGGGAAAGCATCATTGGTCTGTTTTTCCTAGTCAGAGTTGGAGCAGCAGCTCCCTTTTGAGTTATTTCATGTTGACATTTGGGGTCCGAGTCAAGTTCCTGACCACCAGGGACACCGATTTTATCTTGTTGTTATGGATGACTTTCTCATTTATCATGAGTGTTTCTATTGAAAAATAAATCTGAAGCAGGGGATGTGATCAAAACATTTATCAACGGAGTGCAGAATGTTTTCTGTATCTCTGTGAAATTTGTGAGAACTGATAATGCTCCATGTTAGAGTTATTATATTTACATTTATGTTTGTAACCATTTGGGTTCCGTAACCCTATGTGACCCTTTGAGTTCCGTAACCTCCTGTGACCCTTCGGGTTCAGTAACCCTTGTACTCTCTAGGTTTTTCTCTCTATATAAGAGACCCTAACTCTATGAAATAAACATCTAATTCGTTCCTCTTCTCAACACAGTATCAGAGCAACGGTCATAGACCGAAGTCTAATACCCTAAATCGGTCGCCACCATCAGCCCTCTCTCCGCCGACAAGGAGAGAGGGCTGGACCTCCTGCATCTCTCGCGGATTCCATGATCTTGCGAAAGTCAGTCCGAGTCCCCAGCAGTACCAACTGCCACCTCCAACGACACCTAAAGCATCGCCTGAGGCTCCAACAACTCATGCCGCTCCTCCGACGTCCTCGGCACTGCCTAGAGCCCCCCTCCAACAGCCCATGCTTCATCACGATTTGTTTCTCCTAACTTTTTGTTTCTCCCAACTTCAAGTTCCATACTCTTTATTCTATCAAGTATGGGAGAAATGGGGAGTCAGAGATGATTCTTTAGGACGTCTACTGCCCTACCATGACTGACAAACCGCTGCTCCAGACTACTACTCAGATCATCCGTCTTTACCGAGCATCAACTTCTTCGTCAAGTCCTATACTTCTTCTTTTACGACCCGACTACTACTCCGCGCTAGACTTCTTCTACAGTGATTCTTCTGCAGGCACGACAAAGATACGTTCTGGTGACCTGCAAGCACGACAAATATACGTTCCAGTGACCTGATATCGCAACAACTGTACAGGCATGGCAGAGATACATTCCGGTGACCTGAAAATCACAGACCCGTCCTCGAGGGAGGTCTTCTACTAGCAACAGACATGTTCTTATGATGCTTCGTGTGAAGATGTAGTGTATACTTTTTCTTTTTGTTACAAGCTACAACTTTCTCAGTTCCAGCTTGAGGGAGTGTTAGAGTTATTATATTTACATTTATGTTTGTAACCCTTCGGGTTCCGTAACCCTTGTACTCTCTAGGATTTTCTCTCTATATAGTATATAAGAGACCCTAGCTCTATGAAATAAACATCTAATTCGTTCCTCTTCTCAACACTCTGGAATTCTGTACTCGTGTTGTATCGAATTTCCTTTCATCCTGTGGAGTTATTCATTAAACATCTTGTGCTTACACTTCTCAACAAAATGGTGTTGCAGAGAGAAAACATCGTCATCTACTTGATGTCACTCGGACTCTTCTCATTCAAAGTCGTGCCCCACATACATTTTTGGGGTGATGTAGTTCTTACGGCATGCTATTTAGTGAATCGCATGCCATCATTTGTCTTTAATGAGAAAATTCCTTTCTCCTTAGCTTTCCATAAGGAGTTGTTCTCACTTACTCCTCGTGTGTTTGGCTCTGTTACTTTTGTTCACCAGTTGATTCCAGGTCTTGACAAGCTCTCTCACAGAGCGGTCAAATGTGTGTTTGTTAGGTATTCCATGACCCAGAAGGGATACCCGTGTTATGATCCATTTCGCAGGAAATGCTATATCAGTGCTGATGTCATATTTTTTAAGTCTGTGACGTATTTCTCTCCTACAAGTAACAAGTTGGCTTCATCAGACACAAATGGTGAGGTTTACATGCCACCCCCTCTTACGAGTCAGCCACCTCCTCCTGTGCATGTAGTTCCATCACCACCACCACTACCACCTCCTCCACCACCACCTCCGCCACCCCATCCCACTACACAATCGTATGTGCCCATTGTTCCACCATTACCAAAATTCTATACTCGTCGGACTGCTTCTGCTCATGGTCATCGCCCATCATTTAGTATGCCTCAGGTTTGTTAAGATAACATGGTTTCTAACAATAGGTCCGGAGATATATCTGTGCAGGAATCATTGCAGGAGGATAGCCCACAGATGGAGGAGGTTCCCAATGATATGGATATACCCATTGCAGTTCGGAAGCAGAAGCGGTCTTGTACTTCCTACACTCTTATCTCTCAGGTCTCCTTTCATCGTCTGACAGGGGAATTCCAGATATTTGCAGTCGCTTTATCTGCCGTGGACATTCCACTAAACTATCAGGAGGCTTTGAAGGATAGTCGCTGGCGCTTGGCTATGGAGGAAGAAAGGGCTGCTTTGCAATCACGTGATACCTGGAGTTTGGTGTTTGCTCCCCCTGGGGTGTCTGTTGCCAGTTGCAAATGGGTGTTTACTGTTAAACATCATGCAGATGGGAGCCTTGATCGCTACAAGGCAAGATTAGTGGCATGAGGATTTACTCAGACCTACGGCGTGGATTACTTGGACATGTTCTCTCCAGTTGCTTGTCACTCTATCTGCGTGTCCTACTTTCAGTCAGTGTTCAGAAAATCGACCGAGTATACCGTATACTCAGCCGCATACTCATACTCGGAGGCCTTGGCGCTCTGAGTATGACCAAATCAGTATCTAGGCATCTCAGGCCGCATACTCGGCCGAGTATACCGTATATGCAACCGAGTATGCGACTGATTTTCAAATAAACATTTTATAAAACCCTAACCTAAACTCGGACACCCGACTTAATGCTCTTTCAATTGATGTTTTTGCTCATTTGACTCTATATTACTTTTTATCCCAATAGTTTTGTTCCTTGTACCTTTAATTCTTTATTATTATAATCAAGAGATATAATATTTAGATGATATTAACATGATATTAGAATATTATTTATATTTTTAATAATAAAAAATACCAAACCACATAAAACTGCATACTCCCCGCATACTCTCCCGCACGCATACTCTCTATGCAGTGACCCCTCCGACTGAATACCGCATACCGCCTTCCTGAACATTGCTTTCAGTAGCAGTGGTACGTGATTAGCCTTTGTTTCAGTTAGATGTTAAAAAATATATTTTTGTATGGAGATCTACAGGAGGAAGTTTACATACAACAACCTTCAGGGGTTGCTGCTGAGGGGGAGTGTCAGCAGGTTTATAGACTCCATAGGGTAATATATGGCCTTAAGCAAAGTCCAAGGGTGTGGTTACAGAAGCTCTCAGATCTGATTGAAAGACATGGATTCAAGAGGTCAAATGCAGACCATTCATTTTTTATGCAGAGAACATCTAGATGTACAATTGTCATTATGGTCTATATTGATGATATACTTGTTACAGGAGATGATGTGCATGGGGTCAAGATGGTAAAAGAATTCTGGGTCGTTAGTTTGTTAACAAGGATCTTAGTACCCTGAGGTATTTCTTCGGGTTGGAATTTGCTAGGAATGAACACGGTCTTGTGATGATCCAAAGGAAGTATGTTACAAACATGCTTGTTAAGATATGCATGATTGGGTGTAAACCATCTACTACTTCTATGGATCCTACCATGAAGTTATATGATGATAATATAGATGAGGTCGACATAAAGAGATATAGAGAGATGGTGGGAAAGCTTCTCTATATTGCTATTACTGGACCCGATATCTCCTTTGCAGTGAGTTGGATGAGTCAGTTCATGGAGCAACCCCGATGGGTTTATATGGATGCTATATACATGATTTTGAGATATCTAAAATCTTCTCCACGTGCAGGATTACTATTTAGAAAGGGAGAAACTCCTTCTGTGTCTACATGTGTTGATGCAGATTATGTAGGGTGTCTTAAAGATAGGAAGTCTACATCAGGCTTTGTTGTGTTTGTTGGCAATTCTCTTGTATCTTGGAAAAGCAAGAAACAGACGGTGGTGGCTAGATCAAGTGTCAAATCTAAGTATAAGGCTATGGCCCAAGCAAGGACAGAAATGATGTGGGTTCGAGCAGTGTTAGCAGATTTGCATATAAATGTACCTCTACCCATGCAGCTACAATATGATAATCATGATGCTTTATTTATTACGAATAATCCTGCATTCCATGAAAGAACAAAGCATATTGAAGTAGACTGCCATTATACTATACAATGTTCACGAAGGCGCTATGCGGTATTCAGTCGGAGGGGTAACTGCATAGAGAGTATGCGGTATGCGGGAGAGTATGCGGTTTTATGCGGTTTGATATTTTTTATTATTAAAAATATAAATTTATATTTAAAATTATGCTAATATCCTCAGTCGGGAGAGTATGCAGGGAGTATGCGGTTTTATGTGATTTTACACGGAAGAGTATGCGGTTTTATGCAGGGAGTATGCGGTTTTATGTTATTATGCGGGTGGGGTTATTCAGTTTTAGATTAAATAAAAAAAGTTTCTATCAGAAAAGCGGCCGAGTATGCGGCCGCATAGGGGGTATACTCAGCCGAGTATGCGGGTCAACCCGCATATATGGTCGTTTCATCATACTCGGAGCGGCAAGGCCCCCGAGTACGAGTATGCGGCCGAGTATGCAGCTTACTCGACTGCTTTTCTGAACACTGATACTATATATATGATTCAGAAGAGTTTGGTTTCTACCTCTCATGTCAGTTCAGGAGAGCAAACAACAGATATCTTTACCAAAGGCATTACTCAGGGGGCATTTCAGAAGTGTTCGTTCAAGCTAAGCATGATTGATGTATATGATTCATCTTGAGGGAGAGTGTAGAGATATTTCTATGTTCCTGTGTACCTCTTCTGTTATTTTATTCTATATTTATCTTATGTAATTTACCCATAGGTCTCTCTATATAATAGAACCTAGCGTTCCCAGGAATAAACAACTCTCATATTTTTTACCCAACATACATATAGCAGAGGAATTATACTTATCAAAGAGTAAGTACTGTTTGGATCTCATTACAGAAGTTGGCTTACGTGGATGCAACCCATCATGCATCTCGATAGAATTACAAAGACATGCTACCTCCACGGATCTTGTGGTCGAAGACATCGCACAATACAAAGCCTAGTGGGCAAACTGCTTTATATCAATGTCATTAGGCTTGATTTATCATATGACGTGAACAGAGCTAGTCCGTACATGGAGAAGTCTCATTACAATCATTGGCAAGATGTTCTTTTGACCCTTCTATACTTGAGGACTTTCTAGGAAAAGGTCTCTTCTATAGGGCTAACGACCACACTGATATCATTGTCTATGTAGATGTTGACTATGCTAGTTCTCATGAGGGTAGGTGGTAGAGAGTGTGGGCTCTTCGTGGAGCCTACTGTGGGGATAAGAAAGCATGCACGAAGCTATGCAACGTCAGAGAGCGACAAGCTGGTGGTGGTGAGCAAATAGGGTACGAACTCCGATCTAGGGTTGTCAGTCTGAACCACATGGAGAAAAGATTACTGAAATGATTTTAGTCATGAAGTAGAGTTTCTTATATAGTGTGAAACCCAATAGGGCCTAATAGGTGGCAATAACATAATAGTTCCCGAAGGGTTACTCATAGAAAGAGAGTACATGGAAATAAACTAAAAATAGAAAAGCTAATAACGTCAACACGTAGAATTCTAGTGTGCATACCGCTCATGCTAGGGCCCACTCACAAATACCATTTCCTCATAAAGAATCATTCAAAGATGATAAACAAAAGTAAACGTGTTTTAAACCACGTTACTTTGAATGTAGAATAAAGTATGGGACTATGAAACAAACCTTAGGAGATCTGAGTCTAGAATGGAATAATTTTATGAAGAGCAATGGAGTGAGATGGTATTGCAATGGACCCTAAGCATCTCTTATATAGTGAGAAGAGTGCCCTAAGGTTAATGGAAAAATTACAAAGTGGTACTTATTTGTCTCGTAAGTAAGAAATACAATGGCAAAGTACATGGCAGTAGTTGCTTGTCACACAAATAAGAAATATAAAATGAATACGCAACAATAAAGCTTTTTCCCACAATTAAGTAGGTTCGACTACATGGATTCTTCGCCTCCATTCAGATCTGTCTTGGGTCAATCTCGGGGTTATATCCAAAAAACTAAGATCGTTTCGTATAGTCTCTTTCCAACACTTCTTGGGCCGTCCTCGCCCTCTCTTAGCCGGCTCAATATCGCAACACTCGCATCTCTTAACTAGTGCATCAGCTGATCTTCTTTGCAAATGACCAAACCATCTTAAGCGATTTTCTCGTATCTTATCCTCGATCGGATCTACACCAACTTTCTTTCTGATTACATCATTCCGAATCCGATCTTTACGTGTGTGTCCACACATCAACCTTAGCATTTTCATTTTCTGCTATAACCATTCCCTGCACATGTCTATGGTTCACAGGCCAACATTCAGATCCATAGATCATAGCAGGTCTCACGGCTGTTTTGTAAAACTTTTTTTTAATTTTAAAGGAATTTTCTTATCACAGAGAACAACAGAGGCTCCTCTCCACTTTAGCCAGTCTGCATTTATTCTATTAGTAACATCTCCATCAATTTCCCCATCATGTTGCAAAATAGACCACATATGTCTAAAAGAATCTCTCTTTCAAATGTTATCGTCACCAATCTTCACCTCGATTCCTTCACCATTGCTTCCATCAAAGGTGCACTCCATATATTCCGTCTTAGCCATACTTATACAAAATCCTTTAGTCTCTAATGCATGTCTCCAGACCTCAAGCTTCTCATTTATTCCATCTCTACTCTCGTCAATCAACACAATATCATCAGTAAATAACATACACCAAAGTAACTCATCCCGAATGCGACATGTCAACTCGTCCATAATTAAAGTAAAAAGAAATGGACTCAAAGCTGAACCTTGATGTAAACCAATGTTGATGTCAAAATAGTCAATCTTCCCAGACGGGGTCGTTACACAAGATAAATCCCTATCATACATATCCATTATGAGGTTAATGTATAGGACATGTACTTCTCTCTTCTCCAAAACTCTCCACAATATCTCTTGTAGGACAAAATCATAAGCCTTCTCCAAATCAAGAAAGATCATATGGAGGTTCTTCCTTTTAGCTCTATAAATCTCCATTGTTCTCCTCAACAAATGGATGGCTTCAATAGTTGAGCGACCATGCATAAATCCGGATTGGTTTTCTTTTACTTTGGAAACTTGCCTCAACCTTCTGTCGATCACACGTTCCCAAATTTTCATAGTGTGACTCATCAGCTTGATACCTCTGTAATTTGAACAATTTGGATGTCTCCTTTATTCTTACAAAGAGGCATCACGATACTCCTCCAATCTTCATGCATTTTCTTGCTTCGCTAAATAACATTGAATAGATTCGTAAGCCAAGTCAAACCACGCTAACCTAAAACTCTCCATACTTCTAAAGGGATATCATCAGGTCCTACACCTTTCCCAGGTCTCATAACCTTCAAAGCATCCTCTACTTCCTTTCTTTGTATTCGTCTATAGCTTGCTCGATTGAAGTAACTTTCACTACTAGCTAGATCACCTAAAGTGATCTCTCTATTTCATTTCCCAGTGAAAAGTTTATGCAAGTATTTCTCCCATCTAGTCTCTATATCCTTCTGAATAACAAGCATGTGACCTTCCTCGTCCTTAATACATCTCACTTGAGAAAGGTCTTTGGTCTTTCTTTCTCTTACTTTAGCCAACTTGAATATATCCTTCTGGCCCTCCTTAGAGTCAAGATTTTTATACGAAACTTCATAAGCTTTTGAATTAGTTTTGCTTACAGTCTTCATTGCTTCCTTCGCTATTTTGTAGTTTGTGACAACTTCCTCTGTTCTATCCTTTGACATAGCTTTAAAGCATGGTCTTTTAAAATTTTTAGCTTCTCTTGCACCCCTTCACTCCACCACCAAGCCTCCATTTGACCTGGAGATCCTCCCTTTGACTCGCCTAGCATCTCTTTGGCTACCTTTCGGATACAAGATGTTATTGTCTCCCACATCTCGTTTGCACTTCTATTACAATCCCAAGATAAGTCTTCTAGAACCTTCTCCCTAAAGCTCTATTGCTTCAGTGGAAGATTGCACCATCTAGTTCTAGTGAACTTAGGAACCCTCCTTTTCTTTACCATCCCTTTTATTTGCACATCCAAGACTAACAAGCGATGTTGGGTTGTCAAACTCTCTCCTGTGATTACTTTGCAGTCTTTACAACACAACCGATCTCTTCTCCTCAACGCAAAGTAATCTATATGTGTTCTAGTTGGTCCACTCTTATAAGAAACATAAAATGAATCAACCATAATTTTACACTCCCCCTTAAGTTGGGACCTAGATATCATGCATGCCCAACTTAGTCACAAAGACCTAATATTGTTTCTTCAAGAGTGTCTTTGTGAAAATGTCTTCAAGCTGCATAAAAGTAGAGATGTAGAGTAGTAATTTCTCAATGTTACCAAGTCTCAAAAAAATGACAATCAACCTTAATGTGCTCGGTGCGTTCATGAGAAACAGGATTAGAGGCGATATATGTTATTGACTTGCCGTCAAAGTACATGGAAACATTTTTTTGAGAAGAAAAAGTACATGGAAACATGGACAGGAACTGAGATCCCCAACTCTCGAAGAAAGGACACCACGTAATCTCACATGACATTTGTGTCATAGCTCTGTACTCGCTTCTGCATTGGATCGAACCACAACATTTTGCTTCTTAATTCGCCAGCACATCATTCCAATGTCAATACTTGGTTGATTCATAAACGGACTGGCTATGCGTACGCCATATACAATATCTGGATGAGTAACATTAATATAAAGTTCCTTACCAACCAAGCTCCTGTATAGGTGAGCATCCTCAAGCAATGGATAATCAAAACGAGATTGTCCGCATGCTTTTGTAGGAATGAAGACGGCGTACTCCTCGGAAGATCAAATTCCTCCAAAAAATCAACAATGTACTTTCTCTGTGAGAGTAAGACCAATGCTGCTGCAACAAGTGAATTCTATTTTTAAAAAATGAGAATACAATGTTATTTTGTCATAAAGACTTTCTGTAGAAAGTCCTTGGACTTCTGAATTCCCAACCCATCATTTCCGTAAAAATCATATTATCAACGTAGACAGCCTTAATAATAATGCTGTGAGTGCTATGTCTAAGAAAGACATAGGGATCATATATTGTGCGTCTGAGACTAATGGGACCAATTTCAGAGCTAATACGTTTAAACCAAGCATGGGACTTGCGTCCAACCATAAATTTCTTTTTATAGTCAATATACAAGCTCTGTCAGGTGGTTGAGGTGAACGCCTCGGCAGTGTTGGCAAGGCGTACACCTCGGACGACTGCCTCAGTTTTGATATGCGTCTCGGCTTCAATATGTTTTTCATTTTGTTATTCTTCTACCACAAAAACTTGAGTCACATTACCGCTACCTATTCCCTTTTAGCGTCTCACCAAAAAGAAAACTGTCATTGTGGCTCTTTAGGCAAAAACTTTGCGCAAATTCCTAGTTAGACTAACAAATGAAGACCCTTTATAAAAATAGATTTAAATATCAAATCACTAGCTTCTTGTAGGTATAAAATATGATATGCAACATGATATTAGAGAGGTTTTAAATGGCGAAGCCTTCTCCGACTATAAGTAGGGTCAGCTACATGGATTCTTGCTCAAATCCATGTTGAAAGATTCGACTATTTTTTACGTTGGTTGTCGACTACCTAATGCAACCCCCGTAATGGAGGGATTTGAACCCTGCTCTTTTGGGCAGTAGGCACACTGCAATACCACCATGCCATTTAAGTGGGTGCATGATAATAGAGAGATAACGGTTGAAAAATAAACTTTAAATATCCTAGCCAACTACAACATTGACTATACACATTTTTTAAGAATTTGAGAAAAGCATTGGACATTTTTCACATAAGAGATATAAATATTATAAAAAAGATCCCCAAGCTATTATATCCAATGCATTATTCATCTTTGACATTAAAGAATTATACTGAAAAACATTTAATTACTTTCATATATAGGAATCATGTTATAATACAGTTTTCTTAATATTATATCATTTTTTGATTCCATTGCAACAAAATGAAGAAAACATGGCTTACGCCTCGACCACATCGAGGCTATGCCCTACCTTGATTACAGGGAAACTGCCTTGTTCTGCCTTGTTCTGCTTTTCGATTTTTCAAATCTTGACTGTAACATAAACTTCTTCCTCAACATCGTTGTATAGGAAGGCATTCTTCGCATATGGTTGAAATCGACTAGTTTCGAATAGCATTGATGGAGATAATCATCCGTGTGGATCCCATTCTAGCAACATGTGAGAATGTCCCGAAGTTATCGACACCAAAGTTCTGAGTAAAATCTTTAGCGATCATGCAAACAACTGAGCTATATGCATTACATTGATGGGGGAAAATCCATCTACAAGTCACCGGTGCAACAAATTTAGCGAGTTAAACACGATCCCCGGTGTCAAGTACACTGTAAGTACATTGTATGGGAGAGTCCCAGTTCTTCGACAGGGGGACTTTCAAACTCCATTCTCCAGCGATCACGGACTCCGACGAGGATGTTTCCACAGCTTTTCCAGTTTGGCCATCAGAAAGGAGCAATTGTAGGCCAGAGTTCTCCAAATGGAGACTCATTCCAGATTCAACGACTCAGACAGACGCACTGCAGAGCACACGTTCTCTAACGAGGAGACCCAGTTCAGTTCACACTCCAGCCCTTCAGGTTCTCACCAACATGACATGAGAAGCAACATCCTCAATAGGCAACCAACAAAGTTTGCTTGAGTTGATATTGTCTGTAATGTAATGTATTATGTGAGACAATGATTTCTTTCTATTTGTCCAAGCTGAGCATTGCATGCTCCAACTTGAGGGGGGGGGGGTGTTGGAGTATGTGTCATATGTGGAGATGGGTAGGCTATATAAGAAGCCCCACACCCATTGTATCAATGGAGAGAAAGTAATACAAATCCAGCCTGTAGAGAGGCCTTCTCCCGTGGTTTCATCCCGCTCCTTATGGAGTAAAGTTCCACGTAAAATCCCGGTGTTCTTCTATAGTTCTTTATTCTTTACCTCTGATACGCTTTTGCATTACCATTTTCTACAGTTGTGGGAGAGAACAATCCAGTGAATATTCGTTGTTAGAGTTATTATATTTACATTTATGTTTGTAACCCTTCGGATTCAGTAACCCCCCGTGACCCTTCGGATTCCATAACCCTCAGTGACCCTTCAAGTTCCGTAACTCCCAGTGACCCTTCAGGTTCTGTAACCCTTGTACTCTCTAGGATTTTCTCTCTATATAAGAGACCCTAGCTCTATGGAATAAACATATCATTTGTTCCTCTTCTCAACATGGTATCAGAGCGACGGTCCTAGACCGAAGCCTAATACCCTAAATCCACCGCCACCACCAGCCCTCTCTCCGCTGACAAGGAGAGAGGGCTGGATCTCTTGCGTCGCTCATGGTTTCAACTGTCCCGCGCAAGGCAATCTGAGTCCCTAGCAGCACCAATTGCCACCTCTAGCGGTACCTAAAGCACGGCCCAAGGCTCCAACAGCTCCAGCCGCACCTCATGTGTCGCCGACACCACCTAGAGCCCTCCCCCCCTCAATAGCCCCTACTTCACCACGACTTATTTCTCCTAAGTTTTTGTTTCTCCCAACTTGATGTTCCATACTCTTTATTCTATTAAGTGTGGGAGAAAGAGGGAGTCAAGAGATGATTCTTCAGGACGTCAGCTGCCCTACTACGAGTGACAGATCAACACTCCAGACTACTACTCAGATCATCCGTCTTCATCGAGCATCGACTTCTTCGTCAGGGTGTATATTTCTTCTTTTACGACCTGACTACTACTCCGCACTGGACTTCTTCTACAACGATTCTTCTCCAGGAACGACAGAGATATGTTCCGGTGACCTGCAGGCACGACAGAGATACGTTCCGGTGACCTGATATCACAGCGACTCTACAGGCATGGCAGAGATACGTTCCGGTGACCTGAAAGCCGTAGACCCGTCCTCGAGCGAGGTCTTCTACCAGCATCGGACATATGTTCGTATGATGCTTCGTGTGAAGATGTGGTGTATACTTTATTTTTGTTACAAGCTGCAGCTTTTTCAGCTCCAGCTTGAGGGGGAGTGTTAGAGTTATTATATTTACATTTATGTTTGTAACCCTTCGGGTTCAGTAACCCCGTGACCCTTCGGATTCCATAACCCTCAGTGACCCTTCAAGTTCCGTAACTCCCAGTGACCTGTCAGGTTCCGTAACCCTTGTACTCTCTAGGGTTTTCTCTCTATATAAGAGACCCTAGCTCTATAGAATAAACATCTCATATGTTCCTCTTCTCAACATTCGCAACAACCCAAACTTCTCGGATGCAAGTGCAATGAGTAGAAGAGATGGTCCAGGTCCTTGTTGCAACTACCACACACGGAGCAGGTGGTGTTTTCCTCTTACACAAACATGGATCTTTAGACCTTGGTGAGAATACGTTCTTGCATGTGCAACCATCGAAAATTTTCAGCTTGAGTGGGACCTTAAGGGTCCATATTAGATTGCAGTTACGCTCCAAGATGCCCAGATCAAAAATCAAACTGGAGGAGAACGCATGGTACGCCTTCTTCATGGAGAAACATACATCCCTCTAAACCCAATGATAGTGGCCCTTAGATGGGCCCGAGCATTTCGCAATCTCCTTAGACAGATGCAGGAACTCATCGAAACGTTGCTCAGAAAGAAGAGATAAGAAACACGGCATCCACTGACTGTCTACCCCAAGCAAGGTTGCAAAAGTCGGTAGTCGGTACTCGGTCGGCTGGGTCACTGACTAAGGATTAATCGATAGTCGGACGACTAATCGGATTTAGTCGATTTTAATCGTCTTTGAAATTTATGATTATTTTAAATATATAACTCATTTTTATACATATATTTACATAGATTTTTTACATTTTTATAGTGTCATAATAAAATAAAAAATAATTGAATTTAAATAAAATACTGAGCATATTATAATAAGTTTGCTAATAAAAAAAGCAAAACATATAAGAATATGGTATCTCCAAGCAAAAAATTGACCGACTAGTGTACCTAATCAGAATTAGTCAGAATTAGTCGGTACTCGATCGGCCACCCCACTGATTAGACTAGTCGGACCTACTAGTCGGGCCAGTCGGGCGACTTTTACAACTCTGACCCCAAGCCT
Organism: Ottelia alismoides; assembly: GCA_037367405.1. Classification (NCBI taxonomy): domain Eukaryota; kingdom Viridiplantae; phylum Streptophyta; class Magnoliopsida; order Alismatales; family Hydrocharitaceae; genus Ottelia; species Ottelia alismoides. Next base: position 189,233 of record JAZKJV010000344.1, read on the forward strand.
TCCTGACAGACAAGTCACGATTCTCCACCAATGAGTATAGGTGAGGGAATCTTCCTCAAACGACCCGCCACCAAAGCAATTATCCTTCCAAAAAAGAAAAGATTCCCCATCGCTTATAACTGCATGCATTTGCAAGGGAATCTCACGAGCAACCATACAAATCCCATTCCAAAATGCCAACGTGGGGTAAAGGGAGGGGTCTGCCCCTAAAGATGTCTCTAATGAGTCTGCATGGGGTCATCCCCCTTACACCACAATCGAGCCACCCACTTAAGAAAAAGAGCCTTGTTCATCTCCTCCAATTTGAGAACCACAAGTCCTCCACGATTCATCTCCTCCAATTTGAGAACCCCAAGTCCTCCACGATCCTGTGGTGAGGTGACCATTTCCTTATTCACCAAATGTATCCCTCTCAACCACTCATTACTTGTACTCTAGAAAAAGCATTGCATGCAAGTCTCCATGCCCTTACATATACCTATAGGCAATATCCCAACGAAGATGAAAAATATGGGGATGGATGCAAGGATCGCCTTCAACAAAACAAGTCTCTCCCCACGGGAAAGATAAGAGGCCTTTCAGCCCGCCAACATGCATTCAAGCCTCTCGGTTACCGAAGCCTAATCTGACTGCATCAATCTTCCACAAGTGAGGGAAACACCAAGGTATGCTGGGAGCAAGGTCCCACGTGGGGTGTCGATGACCACAGCGTACTCCTCAATCTCAACATCAAAGAAGCCAAAGGGCACAAAGGTAGATGTGAAAACCCGGAAAACCGAACAGGGACTAAAATGCAAAACCCTGCTGGATCTGGGCTTAATTGCAAATCTGCTTTAATTGCAGGGTCCAAAAAATTTATTTGAGTAGTCCATTGCGTAGGCCTCGTCGATAGCTTTCCAACGAGTCCAAGAATGCGAAAATCCGAGTTCGGGAGCCCGAGTTACGGTCATTTTAGTGAGAGGGGGTCTAGGCCATATAAGGATCCGGACCCGGATCCGAATCCGGGTTAAACCCAATAAAACCCAACCCATCTCGCCCAAAACGCCCCCAAATCATTCCCCTTCGACCAGCAGCTTCCTTCCTCCATTTCTCCTCCCTCTCCCTCACCGGAACATCGCCGGAGCACTTCGGATCGACGATCCGAAGCCAAAAATCGAGTAGAGAAGGTCCGGGTCACCCCATGTGCGGTTCCCATCGTGAACGAAGTGTCGAACGCGTCGTGCTTCACCGACGGAGAAATCGAGGTGTGAGTGTTCTTGAGGTACGATGCTCTTCCTCCTTGCTGCTGGATCCCACGCATTTCTCGAACATTCTTAGAGTTATATGTGTTTCTGATGGGGGATGTAGAGTGGCTCTAGCATGCCTGCAGTTATCCTTCTTCCCTGAACTGGTATGAGTCTCGTGGTCTTTCGGGATTGCTCACTTTTTTTTCTCTCCGTATCATACTTTGCATATGCCATCTTTATCTCACAAATTTAATGGGGGACATAGAAATATGGAGTGTTATGGCCAAGGGTTTGATAGCTTTATGCATGCGGGTGTTAACACAAGCTCAACTCTTGATTTTGGTTCGTAGTCTCGTAGATTTAGAAGGGTTTCTAGGGAGCTACAAATTGAAGTTTATTGAGCCTTTCTTTTCAGGGCATGAGTTCAAACTTTGATTTAAGCTGGTGCTGCAATTATGGTGTAATAGCAGCTTCTGGGGTTCGAGTATAACATATTAGTCGGACTCTTGAACCTACATATATCCAAGTGGGCCTCAGATCTTCAATAGAGAACATCATGATTGATAATGGTCATTTGAAATAATGAAAGTTAGATTTGAAATAATAAAAGTTAGAGAGGGGGAGATGACTAATTTCTCGAGAATCTGGAGTCCACACGTGGATTTACATAGTCTTGAAGATTCAGTAGGTATAATCACTACTTACGATTAGATCCGATAGATATTTCTGTAGAAGATATGGTACAGAGACCAACTTGACAGGATTTTATATAGCTTCAAGTAATTTGGAGGGTAACTCCCAGGTCGAACCTGTAAGAAATAATAGAACTGGTGTGTGGTGAAAAAGTTATGGAAAAATTTTCTCCAATTGTAAAATAGAGTTAATGCTACAACAAATATGTTTGTCTTTTGAGATAGGTCGAAAGATTCTTAAAGTGAGAATGTTTTATCTGTCAATAATTAGTAAAGTGTTGTCAGTTGAATGAGGTCTAAAAGAATCATGCTATACTGGATCCCATAATACCATATCTTGAATGATCTACTTATTCATGATTCTGGTGATGAGCACTTCAGAGTTAGAAGTCAACTCCCATTTATATGTCATTCTAATATTCTATGGGAAATAAGTACATTGCACGACCTCATTTTTTTTGGTGTTCAATTCCATCATGCAAGTATTGGTACTTGCTACAGAAGACAGATTTTCGAAAACTTCAAGGGATTACTAAAATGATGGTATAATCTCATCAACTGCACATGACCCTCCATCTGTAAATAAGTACTCATGTCTATTGTATATTACATTGGTGATAGGTCATTTCTTAGTGATTACATGTGCGGATTACGTATCTTAAATATACTCTTATGCATGTTTGGACCATCTATGTAATAACTTTATCTAGATGCGACATGTAAGGGTTATGATGTAGCATCCATTTTGTAGCCACCCATATTTACCTATAGTCATTAATGTATAGCGATGGAAAATGTGGATAATATTCTTCAATAATCATCTAAGGTTGAGTTTCTAAGTATATGACGAATTTCAGAATATACTTATAACCTTTACAGTAGACTCATATAATGCACACAACTCACGTTGTCATTACCTTTTTAGACAATGAAAGAATGTAGCTATTGCCAATTTCTAAACTAAAGCATGTAGCAATTAAGGTCAAAGTTCTGACCGCAACTCAAGTCAATTATTTACCCATTAGCATCTTGTGGGTCAAAATTTCATGGTGAATGGGTAGATGGAATTAGGTGTCGCCAGGGGAGGGGCATGCACCCTTGGGGCCACGGGTAGAAGCCTAGATGACCACGATCCCAACTGCTATTGTAGCTGCGATGGTTGGGGGACATGTTGATTGGCACACCGAGGTGATGATCTGACGGTGTTGGCCTCGCACTTGCGTGCTTTAGCCCGGTGCTCGAGCGCGGGTCAAGTAGTCATGGTTGGTCGGCTAGTGCTTCGCTTATCACTTAGAACTAACACTCGTGTACATGCCAATGTAGGCCACATTGGTCGGTATTCCGAGTGGGAGCGCTAAGAGGGGAGTTCCGGGAAATGTGGTTAATGAAGTTGGTGATGGGACGTGAATCTCCTGTGTTTAAGGAGGATCGGATTGTCGCGATGATTCGCGGGTTGTAATCTAATTTGTGAATCAAAAGTGCAATTGCAAAGTGGAGCTAAGTGGACGTGTTGGGAACTTAGTTAGGATGAATTGTACCCCACCGCATGCCTACGGAGGCACCCCAACCCTAAGGTATTTCTTTTACCTTAGAGTCATAGTGTGAGGTCTCATCCAGACCAAGACCACAGACTATCCACGAAGTTTGGTTACTTATATCCATATCCAGATCAAACAATAAAAAGTAAAAAAATGTAATTCTTTGTGAGATCAATTACCCTGTTTCTTTCTCTTTTGCACACATTTAATGATTATCTTGCATTCCTTTTTGTGTAGTTTTGTTTAAATCGTATTGGGCAACTTTGCTCATAACGTACCTACGTGTGGATCCACAGGTTCGCAGCAGTGATTGTTGGAGGCACCATCACTTTTGTGCAACTTCACGACACTTTTTTTGCAGTACAGTTGTTGGTAGTAGTTTTACTATCCTTCTTCACTTGTAGTATTTTGTTGAGAGACATGCCATGTATAATGTATGTGTGGACATCTATTTTATGCTTACATGTATATTTTTGTGGACATGGAGATGATCAATGTAATGTAATGGAATTGGTAATGCAATGAATGGAATATGAAATGTGAACAGGTTGAATGAGAAGCAAAATTTTAAATTCATGTGAATGTTGCTATTTTTCTCCTGTTGTTTGAATGTCAAGTATTCGAATGTGGAATGTGTGTGCGTGGATTTGGTTTGTCGAGTACCCGGATCCTAGGGGCGTCACAGCTTGGTATCAGAGCAGTGGTACTCCATTCCATTCCACACATATCATTCCTCATTGGTGTTCGAATATTGGATAGTATGAAAGTCTTCTGACCCAACACTTGTCCACAGGAGAATAGCATGTTTACATCCATGTCCATAGGTCTCTCTTAAGTCAAGCAACATATATGATGGTAGGACTGGGTGCATCTCCACCTTGAGGTCACCAGTTTCTCAGTCAGGGTAGTGTAGGCTACCTTGCCTACATAGTAGACTCAGCGACACATAATCAGATGATAGAGGATGTTAGAGTTGTGCACGAGTTGTTAATGTGTTTCCAGACGAATTTCCTAGATTACCACCAGTACGGGAGATATAGTTCGAGATCATGCTACTGCCAGTCACCCAATCGATCTCTATTCCCCCGTACAGGTTGGCACCAACTGAGCTCAAGGAGCTCAAAGTATAGTTGTAGGAGAAGTTGGAGAAGGGATTCATCCGCCTCAACACATCACTATGGGGAGCACCAGTTCTTTTCGTGAAAAAGAAGGATGTAACCATGAGGCTATGCATAGTCCACAGACAACTAAACAAGAGAACAGTTACGAACCGTTACTCACTCCCATGAATTGATGATCTCTTTGATCAGTTACAAAGAGTAACAATGCTCTTTAATATTGACATGTGTTCAAGATATATCACCAGTTGAGGATCAAAGAGGATGACGTGATGAAGTCTGCATTCCGCACAAGATATGGCCATTATGAGTTCTTGGTTACACCTTTTGGACTTACGAATGCACCTGCCGCATTCATAGATTTGATGAACCGAATCTTCTGTCCGTACTTGGACAGGTTTGTGATTGTATTCATCGATGATGTTCTAGTCTACTCACGTGATGAGTACTAGCACGAGTCCCATCTGTGCACGGTTCTAGAGACACTCCGAGAGCATCAGTTGTATGCCAAATATAGCAAGTGTGAGTTTTGACTTTCTGAGGTGGTATTTCCTGGCCACGTGGTGTCAGGGGTGGGGGGTGTTAGTTGATCCCGTCAAGATAGAGGTAGTGGTGTCTTGGGAGTGGCCCAAGATGGTTACAGAGATTCACAGCTTCCTTGACCTCGTCAGGTACTACAGGAGGTTTGTTAGAGGGTTCTCTCGGTTGGCTCTACCCCTCCCCCGGTTGACGCAAAAGGATGTGCCATTTGTCTGGAGTGACAAATGCGAGTTGAGCTTTCGAACGCTCAAAGAGCGATTGACTTCTGCACCCATCCTCACCCTTCCCTCCGGTACATTGGACTTCACCGTGTACACAGATGCTTCCAAGGAGGGATTGGGTACAACGTTGATGCAGCGTGGACAGGTTGTGGCGTACACGCCACAACAACTGAAGAACCATGAATGCAACTACTCCACTCATGACTTGGAGTTGGCGGTCGTAGCCTTTGCATTAAAGATATGACGTCACTATTTGTGTGAGGTGACATTTGAGATCTTCACAGACCACAAGAGCCTCAAATACATTTTTGATCAGAAGGAGCTGAATATGAGGTAAAGGCAGTGGATGGAACTGCTAAAAGATTATGATTGTACCATCTCCTACCATCCCAGTAAGGGGAACGTGGTAGCAGACGCCTTGAGTAGGCGACCATACACTAAAGGTACGGCAGCATGGTTGCAGACTTAGGATGTGCTCGCTACACTTAATGAGTAACATCCATTTGAGGGCACATCCGATGTAGTGACAGTGCTAGTCAAGTATAGCAACTTGTGGGATAGGATTGTTCGGGGGCAACTGACGGATTCAAGGATCCAGGAGCTGTACCACAGGTGTTTGAAGGATGAATTTGACAGATTTCGAGTTCGTGAATCCATCGTATGGAATGGGGACTGCGTGTACATCCCAGATGACAAGGAGCTGATGTCTAAGCGTTTCTCATGATCACAGGTTGGGGACTTCGTGTTCTTACGTGTCTCCAATGAGTGGAATACATCATTTCGATGCAAAGGGCATGCTAGCACCACATTTTGTGGGGCCATTCGAGATTTTGGCCAGTGTCGGGAAAGTAGCCTACAGGGTGGCCCTTCCCCCACACCTCGAGGGAATCCACGATGTGTTTCACGTGTCGAATCTGTGGAAGTACATCCGAGATCCCCGACACGTGATCAGCTACGAGGACTTGATGGTGGAGCCAAACCTCTCCTTCCCAGAAGAGCCGTTGCAGATATTAGATCACGCGGTTAAGAAGTTGAGACGGAAGGAGATCCCGTTAGTCAAAATCCTATTGCGAAGTCAAGATGTCGAAGAGGCGATGTGGGAACCTGAGGCGGACATGAGGGAGAAATACCCTAAAATGTTCACATGTACGGAACTGAAACCGTAGACGAGTTCTTTTGAGATTTTTATGGGTTTCGCTCTCTTTGAGATGTTTATGGGCTCATTTCTCTGTGATACTTGGACACAATGGGGTTCGGACATTGAAATCGACTAGAATCGTCCTAAGTCTCGGGGACGAGACTTTCTTTGAGATTTTTATGATGTGAAAACCCGGAAAACCGAACAGGGACTAAAATGCAAAACCCTGCTGGATCTGGTGGGCTTAATTGCAAATCTGCTTTAATTGCAAGGTCTAAAAAAATTATTTGAGTAGTCCATTGCGTAGGCCTCGTCGATAGCTTTCCAACGAGTCCAAGAATGCGAAAATCCGAGTTCGGGAGCCCGAGTTACGGTCATTTTAGTGAGAGGGGGTCTAGGCCATATAAGGATCCGGACCCGGATCCGAATCCGGGTTAAACCCAATAAAACCCAACCCATCTCGCCCAAAACGCCCCCAAATCATTCCCCTTCGACCAGCAGCTTCCTTCCTCCATTTCTCCTCCCTCTCCCTCACCGGAACATCGCCGGAGCACTTCGGATCGACGATCCGAAGCCAAAAATCGAGTAGAGAAGGTCCGGGTCACCCCATGTGCGGTTCCCATCGTGAACGAAGTGTCGAACGCGTCGTGCTTCACCGACGGAGAAATCGAGGTGTGAGTGTTCTTGAGGTACGATGCTCTTCCTCCTTGCTGCTGGATCCCACGCATTTCTCGAACATTCTTAGAGTTATATGTGTTTCTGATGGGGGATGTAGAGTGGCTCTAGCATGCCTGCAGTTATCCTTCTTCCCTGAACTGGTATGAGTCTCGTGGTCTTTCGGGATTGCTCACTTTTTTTTCTCTCCGTATCATACTTTGCATATGCCATCTTTATCTCACAAATTTAATTGGGGACATAGAAATATGGAGTGTTATGGCCAAGGGTTTGATAGCTTTATGCATGCGGGTGTTAACACAAGCTCAACTCTTGATTTTGGTTCGTAGTCTCGTAGATTTAGAAGGGTTTCTAGGGAGCTACAAATTGAAGTTTATTGAGCCTTTCTTTTCAGGGCATGAGTTCAAACTTTGATTTAAGCTGGTGCTGCAATTATGGTGTAATAGCAGCTTCTGGGGTTCGAGTATAACATATTAGTCGGACTCTTGAACCTACATATATCCAAGTGGGCCTCAGATCTTCAATAGAGAACATCATGATTGATAATGGTCATTTGAAATAATGAAAGTTAGATTTGAAATAATAAAAGTTAGAGAGGGGGAGATGACTAATTTCTTGAGAATCTGGAGTCCACACGTGGATTTACATAGTCTTGAAGATTCAGTAGGTATAATCACTACTTACGATTAGATCCGATAGATATTTCTCTAGAAGATATGGTACAGAGACCAACTTGACAGGATTTTATATAGCTTCAAGTAATTTGGAGGGTAACTCCCAGGTCGAACCTGTAAGAAATAATAGAACTGGTGTGTGGTGAAAAGGTTATGGGGAAAATTTTCTCCAATTGTAAAATAGAGTTAATGCTACAACAAATATGTTTGTCTTTTGAGATAGGTCGAAAGATTCTTAAAGTGAGAATGTTTTATCTGTCAATAATTAGTAAAGTGTTGTTAGTTGAATGAGGTCTAAAAGAATCATGCTATACTGGATCCCATAATACCATATCTTGAATGATCTACTTATTCATGATTCTGGTGATGAGCACTTCAGAGTTAGAAGTCAACTCCCATTTATATGTCATTCTAATATTCTATGGGAAATAAGTACTTTGCATGACCTCATTTTTTTTGGTGTTCAATTCCATCATGCAAGTATTGGTACTTGCTACAGAAGACAGATTTTCGAAAACTTCAAGGGATTACTAAAATGATGGTATAATCTCATCAACTGCACAGGACCCTCCATCTGTAAATAAGTACTCATGTCTATTGTATATTACATTGGTGATAGGCCATTTCTTAGTGATTACATGTGCGGATTACGTATCTTAAATATACTCTTATGCATGTTTGGACCATCTATGTAATAACTTTATCTAGATGCGACATGTAAGGGTTATGATGTAGCATCCATTTTGTAGCCACCCATATTTACCTATAGTCATTAATGTATAGCGATGGAAAATGTGGATAATATTCTTCAATAATCATCTAAGGTTGAGTTTCTAAGTATATGACGAATTTCAGAATATACTTATAACCTTTACAGTAGACTCATATAATGCACACAACTCACGTTGTCATTGCCTTTTTAGACAATGAAAGAATGTAGCTATTGCCAATTTCTAAACTAAAGCATGTAGCAATTAAGGTCAAAGTTCTGACCGCAACTCAAGTCAATTATTTACCCATTAGCATCTTGTGGGTCAAAATTTCATGGTGAATGGGTAGATGGAATTAGGTGCCGCCAGGGGAGGGGCATGCACCCTCGGGGCCGCGGGTAGAAGCCTAGATGACCGCGATCCCAACTGCTATTGTAGCTGCGATGGTTGGGGGACATGTTGCTTGGCACACCGAGGTGCTGATCTGACGGTGTTGGCCTCGCACTTGCGTGCTTTAGCCTGGTGCTCGAGCGCGGGTCAAGTAGTCATGGTTGGTCGGCTAGTGCTTCGCTTGTCACTTAGAACTAACACTCGTGTACATGTCAATGTAGGCCACATTGGTCGGTATTCCGAGTGGGAGCGCTAAGAGGGGAGTTCCGGGAAATGTGGTTAATGAAGTTGGTGATGGGACGTGAATCTCCCGTGTTTAAGGAGGATCGGATTGTCGCGATGATTCGCGGGTTGTAATCTAATTTGTGAATCAAAAGTGCAATTGCAAAGTGGAGCTAAGTGGACAAGTTGGGAACTTAGTTAGGATGCATTGTACCCCACCGCATGCCTACGGAGGCACCCCAACCCTAAGATATTTCTTTTACCTTAGAGTCACAGTGTGAGGTCTCATCCAGACCAAGACCACAGACTATCCACGAAGCTTGGTTACTTATATCCATATCCAGATCAAACAATAAAAAGTAAAAAATATGTAATTCTTTGTGAGATCAATTACCCTGTTTCTTTCTCTTTTGCACACATTTAATGATTATCCTGCATTCCTTTTTGTGTAGTTTTGTTTAAATCGTATTGGGCAACTTTGCTCATAACGTACCTACGTGTGGATCCACAGGTTCGCAGCAGTGATTGTTGGAGGCACCATCACTTTTGTGCAACTTCACGACACTTTTTTTTGCAGTACAGTAGTTGGTAGTAGTTTTACTATCCTTCTTCACTTGTAGTATTTTGTTGAGAGACATGCCATGTATAATGTATGTGTGGACATCTATTTTATGCTTACATGTATACTTTTGTGGACATGGAAATGATCAATGTAATGTAATGGAATTGGTAATGCAATGAATGTATGAAATGTGAACAGGTTGAATGAGAAGCAAAATTTTAAATTCCTGTGAATGTTGCTATTTTTCTCCTGTTGTTTGAATGTCAAGTATTCGAATGTGGAATGTGTGTGCGTGGATTTGGTTTGTCGAGTACCCGGATCCTAGGGGCGTCACAGTAAACCTCGCTCTATTCACCGTCAAACCAGAGAGCTCCCCAAAGATGTCCAACATGGTGCTTATAGCCTTGACCTCCACACACCCCCACTTAAATAAGATGGTATTATCTGCGTACTGCAAAAGATGGATAGAGATATCTCCCCTAGTAAAACCAGCGGCCCTGCCCCTCTGAATCACCTGCGTACTCATAGCGGCAAGCACATCTACAGCAAGTACAAAAAGCAACGATGCCAGGGGGCACCCTCTAGCGAACCCCTCTCTATGGTTGGAAGAAACCTCCCTCTGATTGGTCACAGATCAAGACCGAGAAGGACGAGATAGACACGCATCTCTTCATCCAAGATATCCAAAGTTGTGGGAACCCACGCTTCGCCAACACCGGCCAGAGGAATTTCCAGTAAACGCAATCATACGCCTATGAGAAATCAATCTTTCACAGCAAGCCCTTCACCTCCCTTCTTTTCTAGTCACTAACCATCTCAAATGCCATCACGAAAGTGTCCATCGCCAAACGCTCTAGGATGAAAGCCGAATGCACCGGAGTAACAATGTCCTCCAGAACAACACTCAAGCGATTCGACAGGACCTTGACAACAATCAATACATTGCATTGGACATGGCAATGTGTCGGAAGTCCTTGATTCTCTTCGCCCCCCTCCTTGGGCAAGAGGAGAAGCAACGCTTTGTTTATCTTGTCAAAACCGTGGTTGGCCATCGTAAACTCACCCATCACCATCATTAAGCCACCTTGGACAATGTTCAAAAACTCCTTAAAGAACAACAATTGGAATCTGTCAGGGCCCGATGCTCCCTCCACATTTAGCTCCCAAACAACAGATCTCATCCAAAGTAAAGTCTTTAATAAGCATGACTTGTTGGTCGGGCAAAAGGTAAGATGCCCCCTGCCCAAGCCATCTCCTGCCCATGGAGTGCATTCTGTAAGTCATGTGATGAAAGTACTGAACGATCTCCCTACCAACCCCGCGATCCCCCTCACGGAGGTCTCCCGCCACGAAAATGTTGTGGATGAAATTGTGGTGACGCCTCTTGTTTGAAACTACAAGAAAGACCCTTGTATTCGCATCCCTCTCCTCGATCCAGGTCTGTCTGGACCTTTGGTGCCATTTCACCTCTTGCTTCTTGTCCTCCTCAAGTATGATATGCTAGTTTGTACCTCTCTCGAGCAGCTCCAAGTGAGACAACTTGTGTGTGTCCTCCATTCTATCCATGTCAAAATCACATTTTGCATCGCACCACGACGGGTAAAGTGGCTCCCACGATTTGCCTTCTTGAAGGTGTTGAGTCTCTTACGCAGCACCTCGAGAAAAGTCGACGTGTAGCCGACCCTTCCCCCTCGAAAGAGGGCTGAAAGCGCATGGTTGCTCTGAAATCTGCCCAAATTGTGGATGCACTTGGTGGTCAATTGGACCATATGTACAAGTCACAGCAATGGTAGACCACATTCTCTTGTTCTTTCGCAACACCGAGACCACATGACTGCCCAAAAGTTCAGATTCGCAGACAAAGAGGTCCCTACTCCAAGCCACAAGTAATCCACCATTACTGCCAACTGTGGGTATAGCTATGTACTCTGAGAGGCAAGTCCCCCCAACTAAGAACACAATTGGTTCATCCACGACTGAATCTTCGTCTCATGTAACAAAATAATGTCTCCACGCCATTTTGAAAGAAGGCGCATCATCACCCCTTTCTTCGTCGAGTCGCTCAAACCCCTCACATTCCACGAGATGACTTTCACTGTTCAACGGTTATTTTCTCAGACTTGCCGACCACCCTCGCATCCCTTGCAATTCTCTCGTGGATAAGATCCCCGCCATTAGATGTGCAAATTGATAGATCCAGGGAAGGCAGATCCGTCGAGGGGTACAATGTGGGAGGTTCACTGAAGCGCTTGCGAGCATAAAAGTTCATCGCATAATTTCCTTCCAACCGCAATGAAGGCCGTGGGTGTAAGCCCTTGCATATGAATAGAGAATCGAATGTGTTAGATGAGTCAAGTTAAAGAGTTAACCTGACGATATCAAGATACTAAAGACATGTATCACATATTGTCATGAACATGAACATATCCTTTGACTAAAAACATATATACATCTATATATTTGTTTGTGTATATTTTACATACCAATAAGTTGATGGCCTGACGGGGTCTATGTGTATATGAGTTGGTGTATATATAAGGAAATATGAGATGTATGATCTCTTAAAGGAATCATACACAATTATATTCTAAACTATAAGACGAGAGATCATTCATGAGATATTGGGGTTACAACGAATTCTGTCGATGGTCATCTCATTTATGAAACATGACAAGAATTTGAAAATATTGATATATGCGTTTGGAAAGCATATTATTGATATTGTCGTCCAATGGTCGATTGAGAAATCAATTGATAAACCCTTGAAGGAGTAATTCAAATATGAGATTGAACTTCAGGTTAATCAGAATCATCCAATGTAGGATGCATGAGTATAGGAAATGCTCGAGGTAGATGAAATCGAAATAGATTATATATCACCACGCCACCATTTTGAGAGAATGATAAAGCCAGATGGATTTTAGTGACACCGCTTTGAGTCCAAATGAATGGTAATTAACTGGATTAAGTTTCAATTCATAGAACCATATTCTATATCAAAAAGTTAATATTTAATCTGAAAGGGTTCATAGTCAATTGGAGAAATTGGTTCAAGATCTAATTAAATGAGATTACTCTAAGCGTTTTGAATCCTGATATTAGATGTAAATCTAGTATCGACTCACTAATCATTATACATAGTCTACATAATATCCCTCAAATTATCTCTAAGCATTCGCGAATGCAGCACACAAATCCTAACTAGATTAGGAGTTGCACATTTGGAAAATGATTATTAAGAAAACAATTATTGTTAGAAAATATGATGTGGAAGTGAATAGCATAGAAAAGAATAAAACTTGAGGAACGCGGGATTTAACGTGAAGCCCTACCCCCTAAGGAGCGGGATGAAACCACGGGAGAATGCCTCAAAGGGTCGATGTTTCTATTGACTTTCTCACTGGATACAGGAGGGTTTCTTATATAGCCTCCACAGACTCTCCAAGCCCCACCACTGGTAGATGTGGGACTAAACTCTGGATGTGGTAAATGGATCCCGTATGAATGACGCATATACTCCAACACTCCCCCTCAAGCTGAAGCATGCAATGCTCAGCTTGGACAAACAGAAAGAAATCTCAACTCAAAATACAAGACATTACAAACAATATCAACTCAACGCGTACAACTGTCGGCTGCTATCGAGGACGTTGCTTCTCATGACGTGCAGGTGAGGAGGAACAAATAGGTTGGAGTGTGAGTCAAACTGAATCTCCTCGTCGGAGAGCATGTGCTTTGTACTGCGTCTGTCGGAGTCACTACAACTGAAAATGAGTCTCTACTTGGAGAAATCTGACCCGCCCACATCATGTGGACAACTGCTCCATCTCTAAAAGGGTTGAACTGAAAAAGCCGTAGAGACATCCTCGTCGAAGTCCACAGTCACCGGAGAATAGAGTATGAAAAGTCTCCTTGTCGGAGAACTGGGTCTCTCCCATACTAGCTCAGAGAATGGGATCTCTACTATGGAGTCCCTATGAAATCACACATGGCATAGGGAATGGGATCTCTACTCTGGAGTTCCTATGGAATATATGAAAACTCTGATCAAAATAAAAAATGGGGACCACAACAAAAGATGGCAAACATGTACACATCTGAAAAGGAGTCTCTCTCTGGAGAACTCGAAGAAAATGGGTCACTTAAATATAGTGACGCAAACTTGGACTCTAAATCAATCCACAGAGTCTGAAAATGAACTGTAGAGGCTGGAAAATTCTGGTTGGTCTGGAATCTGACATCTGAATCTGGAACAAACATGTGACTCTACACAATACTCCCCCTTTCTCCCATACCTTGTCGAAAAACAAAGTTGGGAGAAGACAAATGAAGATGGGGAGAAACATAACATCACCCAAACCGATCTTTAAAAAAATCGGCTTCTCTTTTCAAAAAATTTCTCAAATCATTTTTTCTTTCTTTTCTTTTCTTTGCATTTTTTTGCGTACGATTTTTCTTTCGTATGTGCCTTTTTTGAATAAAATATCTAGACCCAAAAAGGGCCCAATAATATGCAAATTTTTTACGTTGCAGCGAGGTTCCTTTTTTTTCAAACACCCCCTCCATTTTTTTGAAACTTACGGCCCAATTGGACCTTCCTTTTTCCCCATAGTTGGACCCCTCTCATTTCACAAATACTGGGGTTCCCCTTGATGGGAAACCCCATCTCACGACTGCTGCCCCCGCTAAGGGCTTCCTCTTTCCGTCACCGTTGCTTGCAGAAACAGCACCACCTGGAGTAAGATGGCGGTGGATCGAACATTGGTCTGGTAATGCCGTTGTGATCACTGATGAAACTCGATTTCATCATCTTAACTCTTCATTTTTAACCCCCTTGCTTAAAAGTGTGTCAATAAAAACCAGATAAAGTCCTGTAATTATCAGAGTCTTAAATAAATTAAAAATCACAAAAAAATATCAAAATTAAAAATCGTGGTGTTTTTATCCTTAAAAATACCCTCAAAATATGTTTTGTCTTTAAATGACCTCATATTCGTTTTTGGTCAACATGAAACTTGTAGATCTCATCGAGATCTACAACTTTTATGTTTTGAGTTTTCTCAAATTCGGCCATTTGGTCCTTCATATCTCACAATCTTTCTCGCAATAATCTGGTTGGGCCACGTGGCTCATTCTGGTTGAGCCACGTGGCCGCCTCTCATCGCGCCACGCCGCTCGCGCCCAGCCACCGTTGGATGAAGGCCTGAGAGCCTTGATCTCCACCGTTCACTGCCTCTATGATATCAACCGCCCGATCGATCTCCTGACCTCATCACCACCATCCGCTAGCGCCTCTTCCTCCTCGTGCCACGTGGACGCATTTCCTCCGTCCAATCATCCTCGGGAGCCTTAATCTCCACCACAAACTCCCGCTGAGATCTCTGATCTACCGATCGTCATCCATCCTTCATCTCAACCGTCGAACCCCGCCTTGCTCTTATCATGACACATGGCGCGCCCATGACCCTTCGACCGCGTCACCCGAGATTAAACCGCAACCTTCCCTTAGCACCTGTCCTACAGCCGTTGGATCTCAAGATCCAACGGCCAGAGCCTTTCATCTACCTCCGGTCAGACCTCTCTCCCACGTTCGCCACCTCACATGGCAACCTCCCCCTTCCCATTTCCTCCACCATTTCCGACGACCTCCTCTCTCGCCAACCACTCCACAACATTCCCCCATCATCCTTCACCCTCACGCGTGTTTCCACCACCCACGATCCCCTCTCCTTCGTCCCATGCACTCCATGAAAGCCACGACCCCACTCATCGGAACCTCCACATTCGACCTTCAAATAACCCCACTCCCCCACCTGTCACAACCGTCCACCTTCACGAGGGGAAGGGCCCAACCCTCCTCCTCCTCCCTGTGACAGGGGGAGGAGTTAGGATCGAGCGAAGACGACCCTATAGCCCCCGGTGAGACCCGCAGCTGCTCAGCTGCGTCGCGGTGGCTCCGCCCCGCCCGAGCTCGCTGGACCGGCCGACCAGCATGTGCAACGACCCCGGGCATCTACATAATGCTCAGCCCAGGCCTCCGACCACCATGATTCTTCAGGTAAGCTTCTCCGACCTCCACTGTATTTTTCTTGATTTTTTACTTAATTATCCAGGTTCCTACATGCAACCTCACGCTCCATTGAATCCCCCACGAGCTCCGCCCATCATCAGCCACCTTCGCCAGCCCCTCCGATCACCTTCTTCCTCCGTCAGCACCTTCAACATCCCAAGCTTTCTCCTCCGCCTCCGCCCACTAAGGGCTCCACTTCTTCAGCTGCCTTAGCCCTCCGTTCACCTCAGTTCGCACACACGCATCTAACCCTTCTGCAGGTCTACAAACTTCAATGGCCGGACCTCGGGCGGAGCCAAGTTCTAGAGCTCCGCCTCTGGCGAGCACGCGTCGACAGCGAAATCCAGGCACTCCCCCATGTTCTCCGAGCTTGGATCTTCATCGCCAGGCCTCCAGCATCCTTCCCCGACCTTCATCGAGCACAGAGAGGCGCGGCGGAGCTCCAGGCCTCACGCCGGAGCTCCAATTGCGCCGCCCATCTGCAAGGAAGGAGAAGCTACAGGCACCGTTAGATTTCGCTCTCCGGCGGAGATCTAACGGTTCAATGCTGCCACGTCGTCTTCCCGGAGCGCGGAGGCTCGGTGGGACCGAGCCTCGCCCGAGGCATACTCGAGTCACCACGTGGCCCGAGCCACCTGCTACGGCCAACCGACCCAGCGCCGAACCTCGCCCCCACCTGAGCCTAGACTCACGTGCCTCACGCACGTGAGGTTTGGGCTTTTTGCATCGACGCCCTCGCAACTTTCGTATATCGCAAATAGGTCATGGAATCATGTGCCGAGCACGTGCACAGTAGGTATTTTGCAACTATACCCTCGCGGGTTTTCAAAATTGCAAAAATACCCCTGTACGTGTGGGCTATTTACAGGGAAGGCCTTGCGCTTATTTTTATTGCATTTTAGTCCCTCCCAAGGACCTATTTGTAGTTATCTTTCATGTTTTCTAACAGTTATGCCCCTGTCTTCTTTCATGCATATTTTGAGCATCTATTTCAGCTTCAGTTGATTTCAACCTTATTTCAAAGCTTGCTTGACGTACTTTTTAATGGCATATTTAATTTTTATTTTGGACACTGTGATTTTGATGTCTCTCATTGATTATAACCAAATGTCTATTAAAGCTTATTGTTTATGCCTTGCTTAACTCATACGTCAAGTTTGATACTTAAATTTAATACGAAATTAACTCATTATTCTAAATTGCTCATCATTGTAGTCTGATCTGGGCATAATTGCATTGCATCGCATTCCTTTGCATGATTAAAAAATTAAATAAAAAATGCATAAATTCCATGTTTACTTGATGCATTGTTGTATCTTCTTGTATTTATTGACCTACGATTTTCTAAATCAACACTTAGTTAATTAACAAAAGTCTGAATAATCACGAGAGAGGCGCGTGTCCCTGAGTTCGACCTTGGTTTCTTACCAAGTAAAATAAATTACAACCATCTGATTTCATTATACAAGTTAGATGGTCCTTGACGGACCGAATCCAGCCCGGCTGCAACGTTCTGAAGTGCTAATTCCGCACTCTAAAGGGCTGGATTTACGGCTCGTCAATCAGCAACATTAAAAGGTGCATCCGCCGTTGGGACTCAATCGACGAGGGTTTGGAGAGAGGGAGAGGAGGTCTCGCGCCGCCGGACGTGATGGCAAGCAGCACCGCCAGGAGCTTGAGACTGTGCGATGGTTTGCCTGGAGCTTGGGTTGTATGATGGTCGGCGCCTGGAGCAGGGGCCGTAGTGTGGGGGCTTATAGCGTGCGTCACCTGAAGCCATCGAGAGGAGGTGCGACGCATGTAGCGTCGCATGGATTATGCGGTGGTGGGACTCTGCCTCTGGGAGCTCGAGGGCATCGCCAGAAGAGCAGTGTTGGAGCACCGTGAGAGATCTGCATCTCCAGAGGATCCAAGGAGAAGGGCTCCGCAACTAGAGGTGCGGCTTCGGAAAGAGGGGGTTCCACCTGGAAACCAGATCTAGGGTTCCAGAGATGGAACCCTTGGACGGATCATAATTATGGACACTGATCATCACGAACACGATCTTTAAAAATGATATTCAAGAATGAATAATAATTGAATCGAATCTCGGACAAAACAAAAATCTTCAAGAATAAATATGTGAGAATCGAACCCGCTCCGATACCATGTTAGAAAATAGAATGCGGAAGCGAATATCAGAGAAAAGAATAAAACTTGAGGAACACGGGATTTAACGTGGAACCCTACTCTCTAAAGAGCGGGATGAAACCACAGGAGAACGCCTCAAAGGGATGATGTGTTTATTGACTTTCTCACTGGATACAGGAGGTACGGGGCTTCTTATATAGCCTCTACAGACTCTCTAAGTCCCACCACTGGTAGATGTGGGACTAAACTCTAGATGTGGTAAATGGATCCTGGAGGGATTCATTCACCCATCTACATATGAATGACGGATATACTCCAACAATTGTTATTGTCATCGATTAATTATAAGGGAACATGTGAAATCATGATAAAAAGACTATCCTCGAGGCAGGGCGAGGCGAGGTTTTTTAGCCTTGAGGTGGGCACCTCAGATGGTAATGACGAGGTGTGCACCTCAGAAGTTCGAGATGGTAGGGTAGTCGAGGTGTTTTAAGGATTTAAATTTGTTTTATTGGTAGTTTTAGATGCTTATAAATGTCTAGTTGTGTAGGATATATATATACAAGATGGATGCTTGATATTTTAACTCTCTTCATGTACATATTGAGCATTAAACTTGACTAATTATTTCAATAAATTCTTAATATTACACATCTAAACACACAATCCGCAGATCTCAAAGAAAATCCAGTGTTAGGAGAGGTGACATGATGCTAACTAAAAAAACAAGATTAGATTCAATGCATCTCAATATTGGATAATTTGGATCGAAGCTCAGGGGAGTGAGATGGAGGGAGAGGGAGCGGTAGCAACGAAGGAAGGGGCAATGTTGGCAATGTGGAGACTGGAGAGTAGTGAGAGCAGCGAGAGAAGGGTCACCTTCAACGGAGGGGATGATGGGGTCGTCAATCCAACCGAGGAAGAAAAAGTCGAGTACATCATGATGGAGGGAACTGGTGGGAGAAGGGTCGTGGAGCACGACAAAGAGGAGGAGTCGAGCACCTATTGCTAGAAGTAAGAGGGGCAAGTGGTGTTACAGTTGCGGCATTGTGGACCATCTATCCAGGATTTGCTCGGCCCTCGAGCAGCTTTGATTCAGGTGTGGGCAGTGTTCAGAAAGTCGTCCTAGGCGGCTGCATATGCAGAGGCGGCCCCCCTACCGCACCGAGTATGCTATACTCGGTCAATATGCGGGTCATGGGGTATACTCGGCCGAGTAATCCGCATATACGACCGCATATGTAATAGAGGCAACTCTTTGCTTGTCTGCCACCTTCTTGACTTCCACATGAGTTGCTCCTCCACCATCTTTTTCTCCTCTGCCAAGGTTTGTTGATTGATCTATTTAGCTAAATCTCTCTATTTTTTAGATTCAACAACGACTTCCAACGACAGCTCTGACTTTTACATTATCTCATAATTGCATGAATATAGAATAAATTATATGTGTTTATCTTAGATCTTTTTTAGGATAAAATGAATATAGATGTCGGATTGGCATGGAATTTTTAACTGTATAGAACAAATTACATATATTTAATTTAAATGGTTGAATTTTTTAATATTTAACTTTGAGTAGACAAATATACCATTTACTAAAATACGAAGGTTCATGGTTGTGTATACTAACAATGTTACACTTCCAAAAAAGGTTACCTTCCAATTTAGACAATGATATCCACCATTTTTTCTACCTTCAATCAATTTACAACATTTTTACTCTCTCCACCGTTAACATATTTATCTTTTGGAAATGAATGACCTTTGAAAATGCTTTGGTTGATATCACATTGTACAAAAAAATCTTCACTTCATATTTATTCCATGTTATAATTTTTTAAACATAAATATCTGATGTTTGAAATTATTATATTTTTAATTAATTTTAATTAAAATAATAGAAACAACATATCCGCATATACTTTTGCATATACTTCCGCCTACCCGCTTACTCATTCCAGACCGCCTGACCGAACGAATACCGCATACCAACTTTCTGAACCTTAGGTGTAGGCGTCCGGGCATCGCCGGAAGGAATGCTCGATACAGGGAGACTGGTCGAAGAAGAAACTCTCCCAGGTTGTTGATGCTACGACGAAGGTCGGGTCTCCCCTCTAGAATGACGCCTCCACAGATGTCTAGGTTCTCTTGGTGGTGTTGTCTGACACGGAGGTCATCGAATTTTTGGGCCGACTTTCGATGGGAGCGGCTTCGGGGTGCCCCCTAGATGGCCATGTGTTGGGGGAGGGATCCGCCGAGGCTTTGCGGTGCACTTCGGAGCAGATTGATGTGGCTCAGAAGGTTGGGGGTTTCGTCGATGCAGTGTGGTTGCAAGGAGATATTTTGTGCATGAGGGATCAATCTAGCGATGGGGCGAAGGAGATGTTTGGGGAGTTCTGGAGGCCGGGTTGTTGCCGAGGTTGAGGGACCGGACCCGATGGAGGATGCTGTGCTTTCTGGATGGTGGGTCGGAAAACGTTGATCGAACGTGGTGTTTAAAGGTTACGAGGGTCCTATGACGGTGTCGTAGGATGGAGGTGTTGCCGGAGGTGCTGGGCCACTTAGGGGAGGTCATGGGGTTGACATGCTCCGGCATGCGGTCGGGAGAGGGATCAGAGGTGGTAGTTGCCATGCGGGGGTCGATACCTTCGACACCTCAGAGGGTCTGGCTGAAGATCGACCGATCTTCAGTACCGATGTTGGCTCTGGTGGTAGGAGGAAGCATCATGGATGACAGTCGGCAGAAGGTCGATGGGGTGACGTCATCCTCTTTGGTGATCGTGAGGGAAGGTGAAGAGCCGGTGCATGTGGCGAGAAGCGTGGGAGTCACATTGCATGCGGGGAGATCGCAAGGCACCAACTTTATCAGTTGGGAACCCTGTCGTCGCTAGATCTTTCTTAGATGTCGCGCGGTTCAGCTCCGCCAATGTGGCTTCTAGAACAGACGTGGTTTTCAAACGTCTCATCTTCATGGGGGTAGTGGGTCATTCGGGTCCCGCTAGGGATCCGAATGTGTTTTTGGATGCAACCAACTTATCAGAGCTCGAGTTGAGCGTCTCAAGCAAAACCAGTGCTTTAGACGAGGATCCAGCTTTTGTTGGTGGGTTCGGTTTATCAGAGCTCGGGTGGCGCGTCTCAGGCACGACCAATGCCATAGATGGAGCTCCGATTTCTATTGGTGAGTTCGATTTTGGGTCCTCGGACATGAATCTCGGATTGGACCTGCATCGGAGCTGGCTCTGCTCCGCTTCTCTAGACCGTGATCTGAGTTTTTCAAGTCGGAGCTCGAGGCCTTTGGTCGGAACTCTCTAATAGTGATGGTTGTTTTCTCGAGGGACTCCACTCCCTCTGGAGCTGGGGTTGTGGCTCCTTCGACTCATGTTGGCATTGCGTTTAGTAAGGCACGACGAATGGGGGCCTGGTGGCAAAAAGGTTGTTACTTCAAAATGGTCAATGGTGGAACTTTAGATCACATTGGAAAAACTGGTCTGCCTAAGATTTTATAATAAATTTATCTTATATCACATGGCCTACGTTAAAAAAAAGCTTCTTGCCCAGAATAACATCAAATAAAATGTATCTTTGGCTAATAGATGGGACATTTGCCGCTAAATTGAAGAATCCCTAAAGTATATATTTCATTCTTATAGATTTATCTCAACTATTTTATAATATTGATCCAAACCTTAAGGGCATGTTTGGTTAGTGGGATGGGGTGGGTTGGAGTATCTACTTGTGAATAGTAGGTGTTTGGATAGTTATGAGGGTTGGGAGAGGGTTGGAATAAGAAATGTGATGTGATATGACCCTTATTTGTGATAGATTTCCAACCCAAGTTTGGAGGGGGATACACCGGGGTACACCGAGGTACCCCAGTAACCAAACGGGACCTAAGAGACAACAGGAAGGTGTCTTAGAATGCACATGTTGCATTTGTCGATAGGAAAAGAAAATGCATTTGCAAGGGTTTACTTATATTTCGGAATTATTGGAAAGAAAGATGTAATCATATAAATTTACTGGCAGTGGATTATACATTATACTTTGAAGATACCGACTATTCCAATAAACAAAATCTTGGTTGAATTAGATATATAACTCAACCCACTTCATATTGTTACTTTTTTTTCTTTTTGTGTGTCTCTCGAGATGTGTTGCAAGGATGAAATTGCTCCATTCGGATTCTTAGATGTTTGTTGTTGGTTGAGATATTTCATAGTTTTTCTATTGAGTTTGTCTTTAGAAACTTTTTCCATGGTAGCTAATGGCATTCCCCTTTTTCCTTTACCTCATATTTTCTAGTATAAATTAAACTTTATTCATTTCTGTTTATACCAGATAAAAAAACATGTCCCATGTAATAATCCTTCCCAAGTATTCTTCACTCTGCTTCCTCTCATCTCCCTCAACACTCAAAGCATACACTATCCTTCCACCATCTCCATCGACCAGCCGAGAAAGAGGGAGAGTGCATCTGTTTGGTCGGAGCATCCGCATGGCGGCAATAGTTGGGGATGAAGAAATGGGTCCTTTAGAGTAAAAAGATAGGTTAATCCAAGGTTTGGAGACAAGGATTTCTATTTTCCCAAATTCTCCCACATAAGAATTTGCATAAAACATCCTAACTTTGCATACAATGTCCTACTAGCACAAATTTGAACTCATTGGAATAATTTATGAAAAATTAAATGATTTTACATCTTGTGGGTCGATGCTCGTGATAAGGCGGCATGGTGATGGTGGGTACCTTGGAAAGATCTGAAGATGAAAAAGATATAGTGGCTGGTACAATCTCTAAACATAATAAATTTGTAATGGAGAAAGTATCTGCCAACCAGTAGGAGTGGTAATAGGAGTGGTAAGACGTTATCAATCATGTTATAGAGAACAACATTGGAGTGCAATGAAAAGTATCTTCAAATACCCGAGAAGAACTCAAGACTATGTCTTGGTTTATGGAAATAATAACCTCCAAGTCTTCGGATACACATTTTTGAATTTCCACTTTGATGCGGATTGCAGGGTTGTAAAAGTCGCCCGACTGGACCGACTAGTAGGTCCGACTAGTCTACTCAGTGGGGCGGCCGACCGAGTACCGACTAATTCCGACTAGGTACAATAGTCGACCAATTTTTTGCTTGGAGATACCATATTCTTATATGTTTTGTCTTTTTATAAGTGAACTTATTATAATATCTCAGTGTTTTATTTAAATTCAATAACTTTTTTTATTTTATTATGATAGTATAAAAATGTACAAAATCTATGTAAATATATGTGTAAAAATGAGTTATATATTTAAAATAATCATAAAATTCAAAGCCAATTAAAGTCCGACTAAATCCGATTAGTCATCCGACTGCCGATTAATCCTTAGTCAGTGACCCAACGGATCGAGTACCGACTACCGACCTTTGCAACCTTGTCGGATTGTGAATGATAAGAAATCAACCTCAGGGTTCAGTGATGCAACGTGGAACGGAGAAATAGGGTCCTACTTAATTATCGTATGTTAAGTAGAGCCTAATTATTTTTACGATTAATCGGATTGTTGCAATTTTTTAAAATAAAAAGAGATCGCATGTGATCTCAATTAGTGGTCAAATTAGGTAGTTAATCAGTTAGAGTCAATCAGGATAAATTAATATTTGAATTTATTCAAATCAATTAGTTAGTCGGTTAAAGTCAATTTGAATTTTGAATTTGATTTTTTCCTATTTTTGTAATCCCATCCCTCCTATACAAAGGGGATGGTAGTAATTTGTAAAAATATTTCAAGTTCAGAATCAATCAATTTTTGAGTTATCTCAATTATATCTCTCTTTTTCTATCCTCCTTATACGCGATCTCCGCGATTCTTCTCCAAAATCCCTCGTTCTCCGACGAGTTTTCTCCTCTCAATCCCTCCATTTTCTTCTCCACCGAAAATTCCACCACAAATTAATTTTTGGCAACTGCGAATTCTCTTCTGCATCAATTTATTTTCCACCATTCAAAATTTATTTTAGGTCGTTGCAAATTTTTGATTTGCATCATTTGGTATCAGAGCATGGCATTTAAATCGTCCTCACGATCTAACGATCCGTACAGATGTTCACGCTGGCATGCAACGAATGACTATCATTTGTCGGAACGTAGAAGGCGAGCCGACAAAGCCTACAACAAGGAGATGATGGCCATATTGGTCGACTTCCAAATAAAGATATGAGGTTTGATTGCTGATTTTGAGACCCTAAGTGTCCCCGAATCGCTGCCAAAAAGGTTGTTGAAACACCTTGTGCCCTCAAAGCTTCGATACAAGTTCCCGATGAAGAAAGTCCAGGAAAAATCATCGTCATCGACGATCTGCTTGTTGTCCAGGTCATTTCAGACCTACAGTCAGAGGAGAAATGGACCCCGACGCCATCCACAACCCTCGAACGGATTCCGGACACCACCCCTGTGCCTCCGGCCCCTCCCGCCACACCCACACCACCAGCAAACCCACCTGCTATGTCGCCACCTACTCTTTCACCCCCTCCTCCTGCACCACCAGCCCTCATCTCCCCACTTTCCAGCACCTTCCCTGACTCCCCCTACCTCCTCCCTATGCTGCCAACCCCCGCACCTCCTCTCGCACCACCAAACCTCCCTTCCCCGCCTGTCAATGTCAGTCCCAACCCCCTCCACCTCATCCTGCTGTTGCCGCCCACTCCCTTCTACGTCGTCAACGCCGCCACCTCCACTCCCGTTCGGCCGCTAGCCCGATACCCTCCCCCACAACCCCTCCCTACCATCCTCCTTCACCGCCTCCCGACCCGAGGCCGCCGCACCCGCCATCTCATCCTTCCGTTGTCGCCACCCTAGTTTGCCCCAACCCCACTGTCACCCCTCCACCATCATCTTCGCCGCCTACGCCTCCAGCTCCTGCACCTCCCTCGCATTTTGTTGCCGCTGCCATCGTTGAATGTGGAAGAAAACCCTAGTTTTCTTTCCATCTCAAGGAAATTTGTATCCCGTGAAAAAGGGAGCAATTGGCTCATGTGGAAAAACTATGAGGGACCCCTCCCACCAAAAGTACTTTACAATAAGGCTGAACTTGGAGAAAGGGCCAAAGGAATATGCTTAAGTCAAAGGG
Source organism: Ottelia alismoides (assembly GCA_037367405.1). Lineage (NCBI taxonomy): Eukaryota > Viridiplantae > Streptophyta > Magnoliopsida > Alismatales > Hydrocharitaceae > Ottelia > Ottelia alismoides. The sequence continues at coordinate 214,256 of JAZKJV010000344.1, forward strand.
TAGAAAAATTGCAAATGCGCCCTCCAATGGAAAAAAACTACAAACGCAATGCTGAATTGAAGACAAATTGGTTCGAAACTGGGAAGATTAGTCTGGTGATTCCGAATAAGTTCTCCCATGCCACATGCAAAACAAAAGCAAATCATCAGGAGAGGAGTTTTTCAAAGCAGCAGAGAGTTGATGCAGCGCGGAGCAGAGAAATAGGGTCCTACTTAATTATCGTACGTTAATTAAAGCCTAATTATTTTTACGATTAATCGAGTCGTTGCAATTTTTATTTAAATAAAAAGATATCGCATGTGATCTCAATTAGTGGTTAAATTAGGTAGTTAATCGGTTAGAGTCAATCAAGATAAATTAAGATTTAAATTTTACTCAAATCAATTAGTTAGTCGGTTAGAGTCAATTGAATTTGAATTTGATTTTTTTCTATTTTTGTAATCCCACCCCTCCTATATAAAGGGGATGATAGTCATTTGTAAAAATATTTCAAGTTCAGAATCAATCATTTTTGAGTTATCTCAATTATCTCTCTCTTTTTCTCTCCTCCTTATACGCGGTCTCCGTGATTCTTCTCCAAAATCCCTCGTTCTCCGACGAGTTTTCTCCTCTCAGCCACTCCATTTTCTTCTCCACCGAAAATTCCACCACAAAATTAATTTTTCGCCGCTGCGAATTCTCTTCTGCATCATTCAGGGTTCATATTCTTATTAAACCGTAGTGTTGTGCGAAGGAGAAGCAAGAAGAAAGACACCACATCCAATTGAACAACAGAAGTCGAGTATATTGCTGCATCAGATGCTACTAAAGATTTTGTGTGGTTTTACAAGTTCATCTTGGAACTTAATGTAGTTTCCTCGTAAGATTCTTCCATTCTCTTACTCTGCGATAACACATGTGCCATAGTGCAAGTGAAGGAATCTATGTGGCATCAAAAGAACAAGCATGTGGAGAGGAGATATCACATAATATGGGAGATACGAAAACGTGGTAAATCACTATCACCAAGGATACATTTACCGAGATTGTTGCCGATCCACATATCAAGCCTCTGACACAAAAGGCTTTTGACCAACGTGTTATGAATATGGGTTAAGAGCAGTCCTGAATGAATCCGAGGGTAGTAGGGGACTGTTAGACATGTAAGCTCATGACGAGCCATTATGCAGTTATTGCTAATTATTTCATTAGATTGTATGAATCAAATCATAAATATGTTGACACTAATGATAAGGTCAGTACAAATAAGGTTATTGTTGGGAAAAATGAACGACTTGTTTATTCCATAAGCCCTAGGCTCTCTTATATAGGAGAGTAGCCTATGGGTAAATTACATAAAGCATACAACTGAAAATAAAAATAACGAAGAGGTACAGGCACTACTCTATATGCGTCAACACTCCCCCTTAAGATGGAGCATAGATATCAATCATGCTCAGCTTGGACGCACACTTCTGGAATGGGCCTCGAAGTAATGCCTTGGTAAATATATCAGCAGTTTGATTCTCTGAGGTGACGTGAGATGTAGCAATGAACCCCTTCCGAATCATGTCACGTATGTAGTGACAGTCAACCTCAATATGCTTGGTCCTCTCATGGAAGGCTGGGTTGTTTGCAATGAACAAGGCTGCCTGATTATCACATTCCAACTTCATAGGAAGCAGTATATCAAGACATAGATCTGTAAGTAGAGTTTTCACTCACATCATTTCTGTGCTAGCCTGGGCCATAGCCCTGTATTCAGATTCAGCACTGGATCTAGCTACCACTGTCTGTTTCTTGCTCCTCCACGAGGCTAGAGCATCTCCAACATAGACTGCAAATCCTGAGGTGGACTTCCTGTCCTTGGGGCATCCTGCATAGTCTGCATCAGCATACACTGTGATAGAGATCTCCTTTCCCTTCTTAAATAGCAAGCCTGCACCTGGAGATGATTTTAGATATCTCAGAATCATGTGTATTGCGTCCATATGGACTTGACGTGGTTGCTCCATGAACTGGCTCACGCGACTCACTGCAAATGATATATCAGGTCTAGTGATCGTGACATATAGTAGTTTGCCTACCAGTTCGCTGTACCTTCTCCTGTCCACCTCCTCTGTGTCATCATCATAGAGCTTCATGCTGGGATCCATTGGTGTCATAGCAGGCCGACACCCAAGCATACCTGTTTCACTCAATAGATCTGTAACATATTTCCTCTGCGACATTACTAATCCATATGGATTTCTAGCAAACTCCAGCCCCAGAAAATATCTAAGGACTCCCAAGTCCTTGGTGACAAATTCGGTTCCCAGTTTTTCTTTCGCCTGCTTTATGCCCTGCTCATCATCTCCTGTAATCAAGATGTCATCAACATAAACCATGATTACAATGATACCTCTAGCCGTCTTCTGTACAAACAAGGAATGCTCAGCATTGGAGCGTTTGTATCCTTGTTTCTCGAAGAGATCTGAGAGCTTCTGAAACCATGCTCTGGGGCTCTGTTTAAGGCCATAGATAGCCTTATGTAACCTGCATACCTTGGAACACTCCCCCTCAACAGCAAAACCAGGTGGTTGTTGCATATAAACTTCTTCCTGCAAATCTCCATATAGGAATGCATTCTTCACGTCCAGCTGATGGAGCGGCCAGTCTCTAGCAACTGCAACTGACAACAAGATCCGTAGAGTAGAATGACGTGCCACAGGCGAGAATGTGTTAAGGTAATCCACCCCGTATGTCTGTGTAAAGCCACGTGCAACAAGACGCGCCTTGTACCTGTCAATAGAGCCATATGCATTGTGCTTCACTATAAACACCCACTTGCAGCTCACCGGGTTCACATCTGGAGGTATAGGAACCAAACTCTAAGTTCCTCTGAACTGAAGTGCCGCCATTTCTTCCTCCATTGCTAGCCGCCATCTACTATCCTGCAGAGCATCTTGATGATTTTGTGGAATATCTATAGCTGACAGTGCCACAACAAATGACCTGAAATCTCCAGATAGCCTCTCAAAAGACACGGATGCTGATAATGGATATGTAGCACAGCTCCTCTTCGACTTGCGTAGAGCAATGGGAAAATCTAAATCAGCTGTAGTCTCATCTGGCCCCTGCAACATATCCTGCTCAGAAATATCGTCAGATCCATCAACAGTAATATTTTCATTACATACCATAGGCGAGCTAGTAGACGAGTCATGACCATGAGCGGGAGGAGGCCTGCGGGTATAATAGAACGGTAGCGGTGAGATAGGTGGTGGTGGTGGTGGTGACGACGTCTGAGGTGGTGGTGCTGGTGACGGCATCTAAGGTGGTGGTGTCATGTATATGGCATCAGTAGATATAGGTGGTAGTTGCTTGTCTCCTGAGGCTGAAAAATACATAACAGATTCAAAAAATGTAACATCTGCACTGATCATATACCGCCGACGCAGAGGATCAAAGCACTTGTACCCCTTTTGAGTTCTGGAGTACCCAACAAAAACACTCTTGACAGCCTTAGAGAGAGCTTGTCAGTACCAGGCGACAACTGATGGACAAATGCAACCGACCCAAACACACGAGGAGTAAGAGTGAACAGATCCTTGCCAGGATGAATGAGGGAAAACGGAATATGTTCATTCAGGACAGAAGAAGGCATATGATTGATTAGGTAACATGCAGTGAGAACTGCATCACCCCAGTAGGAGTAGGGAACATGACTCTGTATAAGGAGTGATCTTGTGACATCAAGAAGGTGACGGTGTTTCCTTTCAGCAATTCTGTTCTGTTGAGATGTATGAGCACAAGATGTTTGGTGAACAATCCCTTTTGAGGAGTAATAATTGGCAAGAACATTGGTGCACAATTCTAAAGCATTATCACTTCTCACAAACTTCACAGATGTGGAGAAAACATTTTGTATTTCATTCAAAAAATGGATAATGATATTTCCTGCATCAGATTTATTTTTCATCAGAAACACCCATGACACTCTAGAAAAATCATCCACAAATCTATATAAAATCTTTGTCCCTGATGATCAGGTACACGACTCGGACCCCAGACATCAATATGAAATAACTCGAACTTGGAGTTACTACTCCGACCTGGACGACTGGGAAAGGACGACCTGTGATGCTTTCCCAACTGACACGCCTCACAATAAATAGGTGTGTGAGGAAGACCGTAAGGTAACACTTTTTTTTTTGAAATCAGAACGATTCGGGGGAGACACCTGGTGGTGTTCGCCCCAATTTTTATTAAAAACGAGAAGAGGGAGTGGAGAAGCGAGGTACAAGGTGATACAAACATCATGGATCGAGAGGATCCCTGGCAATACCCCAGTCCACAACCCGAACACCCACACGCGACCACAGCATTACCGGAGCATCCAGTCACTCAGAAGTAAATCCACATGCGCTAAAACGTTCTCCCTGTAGAACCTTTGGCCCCTGAAAATCTTCGCGTTCCTAGCGAGCCATAAAGCCCAGATGCAAGCGAGGGGGCGGAGCAACTCCCTCCTTGGCCGATCAGCATGAGAGCGCAAAGTGATCCAGAGCGAGTCGGCCGAAGAAGCGTCCACCCAAGTCACATTGAGGCCCTCCCAAATGGTGGCAGAGCACGGGCAACAGAAGAAGAGATGTTGCAAAGTCTCCAGATCGCCGGCACACAGCACACAGTCCATGGAGCCAACCCCCGATAGAAACTTAGCACATCTATCGCGGGTCAATACCCTACCACGGCGCAACAGCCACAGGAAAAAAGCCACCTTCTCCGGCAATTTTAACCTCCACAGCCACCCCAAATCATTGCAAAGGGGGGTACGATCAGAGGTTGGTTGATGTGAGATCACCTTGAAGGCCCGCCTCGAAGAAAAGTCGCCGTCACGCCAGATCCAGTGGTCCCTGCCATTGGTTGGTGTTGGCGCATCCCTAAGCTGCTGCAGGAGGCTTAAGAAGTCATCGAAGCGCTCGTCGGAGAGGTTGGCCGCAAAGGAAGGGAACCAGTTGCCCCCGCCCCAAGCGGAAGCCACCGAAGCACCAGAGTCAGCCGCCAAGGCACAGAGACGAGGGAAGGAATTACCGATAGTGGCGTCCCCCGCCCATGCGTCGTGCCAAAAACGAAACGAGTTGCCATCACCCAGAGCCCGCTTGAACAGATGAGAGAACCGTCTAGCCGCCGAGGCGATCCCCCTCCAAAGAGGCGTCCCAGAACGCGAAGCGTCGGCGTCCCTCAGCATGTCCACTCCGATGGAGAGAATATCTCGCAGCATAGAGGGAAAGAAGCCGGAGGCGCTACCCCAAAGCTTGTTGACCCATTTAAGCATCAGTGCATCGTTGACCAGATCCAGGCTACGAATGCCGAGCCCACCATCGCACTTCCTTTTCGCCACATCCTTCCAGGCCACCAGATGGATGCCCCGCGACGCGGAGCCCCTTCTTCCCCATAGAAATGTCCGCATAAGGCCCTCAAGCCTCCTCTTAATCCCCACTGGAATAGCCCAGTTCGACAAAAAATAGATTGGAATAGCTGCCAAAACCGACCTGATGAGCACAAGACGCCCACCCCTGGATAGCATCGCCGCACTCCACCCAGCAAGCCTTCTTTCCGCCTTTTCCATGACCCTGTTCCAATGAGACAATCTCGACCTTCTCGCGCCCAGCGGTAGACCCAGGTAATCGATTGGAAGAGCAGAGGGGGAGCACCCCAGAATCACGCCACAAGCCGCCGCAGACCGATCATCCCAAGCGAAAGGGATCAACTTGGACTTGGAATGGTTGATTCGTAACCTCGAAAGGTCGCTAAATATGGCGAAAGTGACAGCCATCCCTCCGACCTCCTCCAGACCCCCCTCTATGAAGGCGATTGTGTCGTCCGCAAACTGGAGGGTTGGAGAGTTGTTGTAGTTACACGAGAAACCTGATGAGAACCCCCTCGCGATCACCCTATCCGCCATTCTCGGGAGCACATCAGCGGCAATGACGAATAGCATGGGTGCCAGAGGGCACCCCTGCCGAACACCCCTCCTTGGCTGAAACCGACTACCAACGATACGGGCATTCAACATGATTGATAAGGATGCCGTAGAAACGCATCGGCGCATCCAGGAGATCCAAGTATTTGGGAACCCGCGAGCACGCAGCACAGACCAGAGGAAGCTCCAATCCAAGGAGTCATACGCCTTTGCGAAGTCCACCTTCCAAAGAAAGCCCTGCTTCCCCCGCCTCACCCAGCTGTCAACCATCTCAGAGGCAAGAGCCGACACATCGGAGATCGAACGGCCGGGGATGAAGGCCACCTGTGAGGGATGGATCAGAGCATCCAAAACCACAACCAGCCTCCTGGCCAGCACTTTCGCAACAATCAAGTACAAAGCATTTGAGATAGCAATAGGGCGATAGTCATCAATAGCAATTGGAGATTGAGATTTCGGTATAAGAACAATAAGAGCCCTATTAATCCCATCGAAGCCCAAGTTCCCCGTAGAGAATTCCACGACAACCTCCCAGACCTCTTGTCCCACCACATCCCAAAAATCCTTGTAAAAAGCTATAGGGAAGCCATCGGGGCCCGGCGAGGCATCGACATTGAGATCCCACACAGCAGCCTTTATCTCAGCGATGGAGAAGCCGCGGGTCAACTCCGCACCTTGCGCGGAGGAAAGGTTAGGAGCATCCTCCCCCAGCCAGCGCCAACGCCGAGGTAAACGAACTGAAGAGAAGTCCCTGAAGTGGCCCGCCACCGCATTCCCAATCGCGTCGTCGCCCACCACCTCGCGCCCCCCAAACGACATCGAGCGAACCAAATTTGACCGCCTCTTGTTTGACGCCGCTCTGTGAAAGAAGGAGGAATTTGCGTCTCCTTCTTTGATCCACCTCAACTTCGCTCGCTGGCGCCATTCCGTGACCCTCTTCCTTTCCTCCTTCTCAACCGCAGCCACCGCCGCCGACCTGGAAGCCAGCTCGTCAGCACAGAGCTCCCTCAGCCCCTCCAAGGAGTCCAGCTCGGTGACGATGGCCTCCGCCTCCTTCCTCGCCGAAAGCCTAGCCTCCCGCGATCTTTTCTTGAAGTGGGACAGGACGCCCCTCAGCCGCTCTAATTTCTTGCGGAACCTGACGACCGCTGATCGGCCCTCGCAAGGTTCCGCCCAAGACGAAGCCACCAGCACGCAGAAATCCTCCTCAAGCATCCAACATCTCTCGTATCTGAAGAACCCAGCCCGTGGGGAAGACACCTGGGACTCCCAAACGATCGGAGAGTGGTCGGAGAACGCGCGAGGACGCGAGAGGACCGTCGCCAAAGGGAAAAGATCCATGAAAGCCATCGACGCGAGAAACCTGTCAATGCAAGATTTCGAAGAAGAGTTCCTCCATGTGAACCTGACGTCCGTCGCCGTTAAGTCTTGAAGAGCCAAGTCATTGACGAAGGCCTTGAACTCCGCCGAGCCCGGGTCCGATCCTCCCCTGTACCGGGGTCTATCCGACAAACGAAGCGTGACATTAAAATCTCCTCCGATAAGCCAAGGCAACCCCGCGTAGTCCACGGAGATGTTGCGAAGCTCATCCCATAACTCCTTCCTTCTCGCCGCGTCGCAAGAGCCGTAGGCGCAAGAGAGAACCAAAGAGAGAGAGTCGTCCTTCCTGGAGAGCAGTTCCGAGATGGAGTGGTTTCCCTTCACAGCAGAGACAAGGGAGAACCGAGAAGACTTCTTGGCGATAAGCAAACCTCCAGCACTCCCCGACGCAGGAAGAGCAGAGAACTGATCAAGATCCCCCGCCATGAGGGAGCGCCAAACATCATCGTCCAGAGAGGCCAACTTGGTTTCTTGTAGGAGGACAGCGTCGCACCCCCATTCCTTGAATCTGGACCCCAGGGTATTTCTCTTAGCGGCATCCCCCATGCCCCGAACGTTCCAGGAGAGGACCTTCATTTAGTAACCTCGTTGAGACCCCCTGAAGGTACCACCCCCGCTGCTTCCGCCACCGCCTCTTCGAAGGACTGGCAGGTGTGGTGCTCCCTAGACCGCGACCGAGCGCTCCGCCTTCTTCTGTAACGTTTGCAAGATCTCTTTGACGATTCGATGTCTGGAGCCATGACCACAAGGGACTCCGGGTCAAGAGCGCCCTCCACCACTGCCGAAGCCCCATGAGAGCCCCCCACCAATGACGAAGCCCCAGCCTGAGGCGAGGAAGACTCCGGCTGCTGGTTGATAGGCAAAGAACCTGAATGTAGGGCATGCAGCAATGGAGAGGAAAGGAGCGGGGCGCCCGGGTCCGCCTGCGGAAGAGAGTCTAGAGGGTGCCCCGAACCCGAAAGAGCACCCGCCCGACCCGGCGCAAAGTATGGATCCGCCTTGGAAATATGGATCAGGCATGCGTCAGCAACCCGAGATACCGAGTGACGCACGGAACCGAATGATGGCGAGGCGGCACGCCCAAGAAAGGAAGCGCCAGGAGAGAAGATCCGAAAGGCAGAGCCTTGCGACCCCACCGAGAATGTCAAATCTGCACCGAAACTCGTGCACCTACCCTCCACCTCATCCCAACCGCCTGCCACGTCCCCCCGCGTACTCCCGAGGGCGGCTACCATGCAACGATGCCATGCGGTGGGATGGCCCTCACGTACACCAGGGGGAGAGGGCCTTACGTAAACATCATAGCAAGGCGCACCCTCCAAAGGCGCCCCCAGCTGCGGCGAGAATACCGATGCGAACCCCCATCGCGGCTGCGACTCCTCGGAAAACGAAACGACTCTGTTGTCGGCCTCCCCCCCCGGAGCCCGTCGCTCCGGCAAGGAGGGAGGCGGCGGCGGCAGCACCACAGAGAGCTCGATTCTACAGAAGAATCTTCCCAAATTTAACACTTCAAAGAACACCTGCCCAACCGCCCGGTCGAGGAAGGCCTTGTTGCACTCCATAAGGATCTTCGTTGCCGCAGGATCATCTCCCGGTGCTAGGCCGTCGCTGGTAACAGCTAGTACCTCGCCCCACCTTCGAAGAGGACGCCGAAGGCAATGAACAGATCTAGATAAGAAAGGGACCCCCCTGACCTCAGCCACACAAACCTCCAGGTCCGAGCAGGCGCCGTCTGCAAATCGCAGGTCCCTCCACACGATGCCTCTATGAGGACCTGCTTGAATCAAACGAGAACGCTGGTCCCCAAGAAGGCCTCTAACGCCGCATCTTTTCGAGCCCAGCAAGAACAGGTCTCCCACGAAGCTCGTTCCCAGAAGCTCAAGTAGACTGTCATTCACCTCCTCCAAGGAGAGGCACCGGTCGAGGAAGACCCCTACCAGCACCCGGCCTTGGCGTGACTCACCAGCCCCCCCTTCCGAAAGAGCTGCACCCCCCGCTCCCCCCGCCCCCTCCAACGAAGCGCTCCCAGTAGCCCCCACCACCCTCCCAGCTTCGAGGTTCACCCTGGACGTGGAAGCAGCTAGTGGGTGAAAGACATCTCTCCCATAGCACCCACCACCCTCCGCGGAAGAGCGCGGTCCTCTCCCCGCGACCACCTGCGCGAAAGACCTGAATGCAGCGCCCGAGGCAAAACCTTCTGCATGAGGCCCCCCCGAGCCAGCAGCAACCTGTCGTTGTGAATGACCACCGAGAGAGAACCCGCTTGTGCACCACAACCCACCGACAGCCCCCCGAGATTGTGCACCACACCCCGCTTGCTTGTGCCCCAGGCCACCGCAAGAGAAACAACGAGGCCTCGCCGCACAGACCGAAGCCAAGTGACCCTTCACCCCACACCGCCAACATGTGCGACCATGCTTCTTGTGAGAGACCGCCACCCAACCTGCATCCTTAAGAAGCTTCTCCTCCCCTTCAGCGGCCACGAACTGGGGGTTGTCGTCCTGTGAAGACGATGCACAGCCCTTCCCCTTGTCCCTCTCGCTAGGGACAAAGTGCACGATCGCCTTCCCGGTCGCCCTCTGAGTCGCCCTCTGAGTCGCCCTCTGAGTCGCCATGTTATCTCGTCAACCAGGTTGGCAACCTTCCGTAAGGTAACACTTGACGCAACTTCTGAAGCGGTAAATGACCAAAGCGCAGATGCCACAATAAAGTAGATACTTGTCCAGAAGGAGAGGATGAGGTTCCAGCAAATGGGGTATGATTCAGGCGGTAGAGGCCTCCTTGCTCATAGCCACGACCAATCACGTTGCCCGTATGGATGTCCTGAAAAATCAAAGAAGATGGATCAAAAATTGCCCGACAATGTAGATCCTTCGTAATCTGACTAATTGACAACAAATTCATTGAAAAATCAGGTGCATGTAGCACATTCTTGAGCTGCATAGAAGATGTAAATCTAATCTCCCCCTGACCAGTGATGGGGGAATGTGTACCATTGGTGATTACCACTGTCCGTCCTGGAGGGATCTGAGTGTATCCTGTAAGTAGACTCTGGTCGCCACATAGATGATGTGTAGCGCCCGAGTCCATAATCCATGGTAATGTATCTGATCTACTACTGTTGAGTGCAAATATACTACCTGAAGCACTGGTAGACGCAGAGGCAGAAGCAGCGGCATCAGAATGACTCTCTATAGTCGGTACTGGACCAGATGGTGGAATAATGCCCCTCAGACGGGCAACTAGATCGTCGAACCGTTGATTCAAAGTAGCAGCAGATAGAGGCTCTATCTGCTCAGCAGCTCGTACGGATGCAGGAAATCCATGCTTCGAGTAGCATGTGTCTTCATTGTGTCCAACTCGGTGACAGTAGGTACATGTTGGCCTAGTGCGGCCACCTCTTCCACGAAGTCCACGTCCACGGCCCTGGTGATGAAATCCGCGACCTCTGTTGGCTGCCATGGCTGAAGAATTCTGACTCGCAGCCGTGGAAGGAACTGTGATCCGACTCAATCTATGAAAAGCTTCCTCATGGGAGGAATAGTAGAGTCAGCCAAAAATCAGTGATCGTGCCGCCTCATACTCTGGATCGAGTGCAGCCAGGAACACACCCACCATGGTCGCGTTCCTGTATGTCTTCTGTTGTTCTGGCGTGGCTGTAAGAGGCATGAAGCTATAGAGCTTCTCGAACATCCCTCTCAGTGATGTATAGAGAGAATGTAAAGGGCGATCATTCTGCTTTATTGTGAATATATCATGCTGAAGTTGCAAAATCTTCGTCTCGTTCTTCGCCTGAGAGTATGTTGCCGCCATAATATCCCACATATCCTTGACTGTGGGTTGATGTAGGATGTCATTGGCAATTTCAATAGCCAACGTACCAGATAGCCAAACCTTGGCATATGCATCATCATCCTCCCAAGAGGCATTGACTCCAGTCTTCTCAGCAGGCTCAGGTTCAGTAAGGATGTGCTTCTTTCCTGTTGACTTCATCATGCTCATGAACTGCATTGCCCACAGTTCATAATTTGTACCATCCATCTTTACTATAGGCGCTGGACCACGAAAGGCGCCAATAGATGGGATATCTGACTTGTTTTCTGACATCTTGGATACTGAAGACTGGAGTGATTGACCAATGATAGTCTTTGTCTACAATGACATTGACGGGTTTAGTTGCACGTGTAGACCTCAAGCAACTAAACCCATGAGTATGATTTTCTACGCTTTAGGGCTGGACACGTGCACGCGTACAGGAGGTACACGCGCTGGCGCACTGGTCACGCGCACTGATCGTACGCTGGGCTGGTGCAGTTCACGCGCACCAGGGGATGCTACAGGGGATGCGCGCACTGGAGATGCACGCTACAGCGCTGCTCAGAGATGCAGGGCACGTTCGCGCACAGGCGCAGGGAGCGCGCAAGGAGGAGACGCTACAGGCACTACAACGTGCTAGGGGCTACGCGCACAGCGCGCAGAGGCGCACAACGCACAGCGTACAGCGCACAGGCGCAGGGAGCGCACAGTGCACGCGCACAACGCAGAGGCCAGCGCACAGCGCAAAGCGCGCACGGAGGAGGCGCAGTGGCGCAGTGGCGTTGAAGTACCGGCGCTGGAGCGGCGACAGCGAGCTCTGGCGGCGCTGATGAGATGGAGAGAGAAGGAGAGGCCGGCGGGTGGGGTGGGGTAGGGTTGGGGTTTCGAGAACTCCGGTCTAGGACCGTCGCTCTGATACCATGTTGGGAAAAATGAACGACTTGTTTATTCCATAAGCCCTAGGCTCTCTTATATAGGAGAGTAGCCTATGGGTAAATTACATAAAGCATACAACTGAAAATAAAAATAAGGAAGAGGTACAGGCACTACTCTATATGCGTCAACAGTTATGTATCATGGTCGTCTTGATATCATACAACTGTAGATCCAGAGAGTTAGATCATAGAGGTTGATTCGTGTTTGTACATTTAAAGAGTTAGATTGAGGACATAAGTGGCATCGTCAAGTGATATTTAAAAAAGATCTCAAGTCTAGGAAGAGATGACAATCTTTTCTAAAGATTGATATCATAGTGACACTCGACCTCCCTTTTTCTTCGATTTCTTTGCTTTACCACCTCCAGAAGTGTAAGGGTCCGTCAGAGCTCGGCCCGGACCGATGTGCTCCAACCAAGAAAGATGGCTATAGTCCTACCCACCAAGCATGACCAGTGGTAGGGATTAAAGCTCTAGGGGTAAAGGCGGCAATGGCTCCTTCGCAAACTCTACCGACTGCAACTAACGACAGGCGAAGGATCCAAATGGCATGGTTGTAGGTTGAGCCGGAATGGGTTCCACCGTTCCAGCACTAGGGAAGTGTACGATAACATCGACAACATGAGCTTCAATAGAAACTCGAGCACTCTGAGAACAGTGCCAGTCGCCAACTGACCCAACAATCGCTCGCGGTAGCCATGGGTGGAAAGGAGGCCATCTCCACCTCTCTCGCCGACTGCTCCGGAACCTCTTCCCCAGCTAAACTTAACTCAAGTGATTTGTCATTCTGGATTGGCACTAAAACCTCAGCCGCAACGCTCGACGAAGGATTCGATTCTGATGGGGGTGACGATGTCGTCGCTGCTAGAGCTTGGCATCGTCGATGTCTTGTTCAAGGCCCCACCTACACTCTTGATCTCCACAACCATCGAGGCATTGTCCTCCTTTCTTTTTTCTTGGTTATGACAGAGAGGAGAATCCATCGTCCCACAGCTTCATCAACTCCCCTTTTTGGAGTCGAGTTTATTGTTGTTGCAAGGGTTCAAGATATATGGCGACACTTCCATGAGTAAGCAACCATAGTTGCTTCGTGTTATGTACATAAGCGATCATGTTCTCAAAATGTTGCTATCATTGTTGTTTCATGTACATGCCACTTGCCGGAGAAGATTGACGATAGGGGAATGGAAGGTAGCAACAATAAGAGACGTCGTTGCGACCACATGATAGAACCTGGAGCACATTGGCCCCTTCTATGTACACTTACATCACCTCCTTGCAGATTTAAAGCCCTTTTCTTTCGACAAACTTGAACTTGATTGCAAGTAACTCGAGAATCAAAAGATAATCAAAACAAAAAAGATATAACCCTAGATAGAACTCTCGAATCGACTTGCTCTGATGCATAGAGATATGCAGCCACTATGAATTAAGATTATGGAAACCCTAGTTTTTTTCTTTGAACTCGGTAATGACAATCTTCAGAACTTGACAAAATTCAAACATGAACAACAATCAATCATAGATCTTCAAAAACAAATCGAAATCGAAACTCAAATAATCAAACCTCAAAAACGAACTGCTCTAATAAAATGTTGAAATAGATAATGCAGAAGTAGAATCGACAAGAACATAAAAATATAAAGTGGAATGCTCAGGATTTTACGTGCAATCCGACTCCATAAGGAGCGAGATGAAACCATGGGAGAATGCTTCTAGGGCCAGATCTTATATTATAAATCTCTTAATGAATACATGGGTGTGAGGCTTCTTATATAGTCCCACGAACATACTAGAGTCCCGCTTATAAATGATGTAGTAGGACTAAACAAGAGAACATGATAATTGGATCTTGAAGAGATCTAATTACCCATCCATTACGTACATTAACACTCCCCCCTCAAGATGGAGTTGAGAAAGCTTCAGTTCGCAATAAAAGAAAATATACACAACACATATTCACTCGATACATCTGAGAGAGATGGAAGGAGACCTGCTCGGAGTAGTCACTACTGGGAGAAGGTCCGCTCGAGGACGGGTTTGCGGCGATCAGGACGTGTGTGTAGTAGAATCGTTGCAACGATCAAGATGCATGGAGTAGAGTCGCTAGAAGAAGTCCATCGTGGAGAATAGTCGCACTAGGAAGAGATCTATGCAGAAGTAGTCGATGCTCGGGAAGATGGTCGGTATGTAATAATAGTATGGACTGCCACACTCTATGTCGTGGATCGGTAGTTGAAGTCTACAACGATCCTAGGGAGAGAAGTCCAGGTGGAGTAGTTGATGTCGAAGTCGAACATCAGAAGTAGAGTGGTCGTCTCTCATATGCATATCTCGAGAGTTGGGCCTCTCCTATACGTAAACCCTGAGAATGACCTCTCCCATATCATATCGGGACCTGAGTCAGTTCGCTTATATAGGGACCTTGGAAAAGATATCGCTTTCTGAGGAGCCACGAGTAGAAGACGATGGAAGTGAGAGAAATCATGTAGATACCTCTCAACTAGAAGAATATATGCCAAAGCATATGCAGGAATTCCTAAATCCTGTAGATACATCTCACCCCACTTTTGTTATGTACTTCTGAACAAGCGTATGAAGGAATTCCTAAAATTGATTGAGTCCCTCTCCCAATTGGAGGGTCCCTCTTCTGGGAGGGACCATTGGACGTGGATGGCTGGTCCTTGACTCCTTTCACAGTGAAGAAGGATGTAAGGTGCTTTATGCATTGATTGTATTTGACCGAGGGTTGTTACATCAAAGAATAAGCAACTTTAGAGCTGGGATATCCCCTGACAAGTCAAGGTTTTTATGTGATATCTATGCGAAGTCTAATATCTAAGGGGTCATTGTTTTGAGTGTCCCAGCTTTCTGGGAGTCGAATGGGTTGTCTCGTGATGTCTTGATGCCAGATAATATCCAGGCAGTGTTCGTCTTTGGAGGATCTGACTTGCAAGGAATGGTGAGATTTTTCTGGGTGAGCTTCTATAGAGAGAATGTACTAGAACATGCTCAAATCCCTTCACAATTTTGATACTTAAACTTGTGAATGTGTGCTAGTATTTAAAATGTCGCACCTATTGCTTTTAAATATATGAATTACTTCAAATGAAAAAGGACGATCACTCCATATCACTGACCATCCATCTAAATATATGAATTAACAAAAAAAAGTTTTACAATTCATCAAACCGGTGCTCTGTTTTAAGCAGATAACACTTAAAGTTATTGACATACGACGTAAACAAAGATCCAGATTTTTTTCAGACATGTTAAAGTTTTGTCGATGAACACAAATGGAGATCTTGACAATTCACCAAGTCAATAATTGTCGGAAATGACATTTCCTCTACAAGATAATTACAGTTATCAAAGAAACGAGTACACTGTTACGCAAGGAACAGGATGATAGACCATCCAATCGGCCAAGCAGAGCTGAAATATTGGGTTTTCTCTAGGTGGTCCCATCAAAACTTTAGCTACTGATAATGATAGTTCCCAAGATATCCATATGCATGCCCCCAAGAATCGTCATCAAAACGCATGATGCGGATCGAAAATTGGTGTCGACGATAAAACTTTGAATATTTGGGCGGTGGAATTTCGGTGGAGAAAGAGAGGGGTTGAGAGAGAAGATAACTCGTCGGGAACGAGGGGTTGAGGAAGAAGAAGCGCGTAGACCGCATTAAGGGAGAAAGGAGACGAGAGGGGAGATAGAGATAATTCTCAATTTTTAATAATACTTGACTGACTAAAACATTGGACTACCATCTCTTTATATATGAGAGATGGGGTTACAAAAATTGTAAACTAATTAAAATTGACAACCAACTTATCCTAATTGGACTCTGACAAATTTTAAAATTCCAATTGACCTCTAATTACCCTAATTAGACTCTTGACCAAAATTAGCTCTACGAATAAACGTTGAGATCACAGGCGATCTCAATTATTTAATTAGACAATTACGACAACTTAAAAACGTAAATAAAATTGACAATTAAAAATAAATAAATATTTGGCCCTATGTTTGGGGCCCACGCTGCATCAACGCACAAGCTTATTAGTTATCCAATATTACTTTCAATACCTGAAGTAGATAGTAAGACATGCATAGATGCTCGACGAAATCATATACTTGTCTAACATATTATTATAATCATCTCTCTTTTTCCGTTTCGGAGGTGAAGGGACTGAGGACTTCTACAATAACAGCACAGTTCATATGGGAGCTCGAACAGGAGGAAAGAGAGAGAGAGAATCTAACTAAAATGTGAAAAATTAGGGGAGGGGTTGCGAGACGTAGAATGGATTAGGGCTGACCGTAAATAGAAGGTTGCCCTTTAGAGGTGTCATCCGCAGATCTGCTTTGGGGGGTATGTGAGGAAAAAGGCCTTTCTCCTTCTTCTTCTTCCTCGCTCTGTTGTTGTCCCCCTCCTCGCCTCCTCTCATGTCCGCCATCGCGGACGGCTCATCAAAGAGCGATCGGAGGGAGAAGGCCTTGTTTTCCTGCGCTTGCTATGTGAAGGGATATTTACAGGCACATTCCTGTTTAGCAACCTAATTACGTTTTGTTTTCCAGTATACTTCATATTTATATCCTGACCCCCTGTAAAAGCAGCTCCCACTCTAACCCCGTTTGCTCGGTGGGTTGGGTCAAGCTTTGATTGGAACGTTAGTAAGATGGTTTTGTCAACAATAGATGTTTGAATGGTTAAACGGATTGGATATATTTTGATGTGACATTATTTATATTTTATATTGAATAGAGTTATGAATGTTATATGGTTATCATGGTGACCTTTATATTAAGGAATATTTAACTCTATAATCTTGAGTAATTTTTATAATTACCCCATAAACTCTCTATAATCACGAATTAGGACCCTGAATAGTGCTTTACTCTTACACTCATAATCATGTGTTAACTTCCATCTAATTTTCCGTTAACTATAGCGGTATTCATCAAGTATTTTATATTTTATACCCTTTAAGTTCACATTATTTACGAATGCCCCCCTTCCTCCTCCAACCAGCCAACTCCCGGCTGACCTCCTCCAGCCACGCAACACCCCTCTCCCCGTCGACGTCCTCCGCCGACCACCACCTCCTCCAATTCCCCCCTGCATTGTCGCCTCCAACCCCAACCTGCTAGCCCCCCTCCCTCCCCACCGCATCCAACCCCGACCTGCAAGCCCCATCCCTCCCCGTCGCCTCCACCCCCAACCTACACCCCCCCCCCCCCCCCCCCCGATTGCTGCCTCCAACCCCGACTACAAGGCTCCCCTCTTGCCCCCGTCGCCTCCAACCCTGACTTGCAAGCCTCCCCACCCCCTTCCCGCCCTCGCCATCTCCAGCCTCGACCTGCAAGCCCCTCCCCCCCCCCCCCCAACCTTCGCCTACAAGACCAGGTCCCCTGCCACCAACCTCGGCCTACAAGCCCAAGTCCTCCCCAAACCTTTTCCTCCACCAAATCGTCGAAGCCCCCCCCCCCTCTCCTTTTTGTCTGCAAGAAAAAAATATCTTTTTTTCTTTTTACTTATGGTTAATCCTAACCTTTAGATCTATGATTGGTTAGATTCACTAACTCATATGGTTGAGTTAGTGAACTAAACTAACATAAGGTTATGGATGCAAAACGGAGCATTATTCAGGGTGTTGAGTGTAATTCGTGATTATAGAGGGTTTCTGGAGTAATTACGAATTTACTCAGGATTATATGTGTAAATATCCTTATATTAAAATGTGATGACTTTAATTTCGATGAAATGGAAAAATTGTAACAAATTTGAAATGAGAATAGAAACTACGTTGAGTATATAAATAACTGCACATATCTAAGAGCGGGGAGAAATTATAATTCACCGTTGATTATGAATCTTTCTGATAGAATTTAATATAAATAGGAATCAAGACACCAGCTTAATATAAAGACGAGTATGTCAAATTTTTATTCATTATCAAGATCAATTATTGTTTTATTTTATTTTAAGAATCAAATCTTAACCATTTAAGAGCCATTGTATGCACTCTCAACTAACTCAATTTTCTAAGAAACAAGTTGATCCTACAGGCCCTGCGGCACTTGTCAGCAAGCAAAAACCGCGAGAAACTAAACACATAAAACAAAAAAATGAAAAGATTGTAAAACAAGAATGAAAAACAAAAATAAAAAAATGAAATGAAACTGAATAACAAAAATCGCAAAAAACGAAAGAGCTGCAAAAAACTGATAAAACACGAAAAACAACTCAGAAAACAACTAGAAAAGGCTGTGAATTTTTTTATACTCTAAAATGGTGTAAAATGGTGGCATGTAAATTGATCGGGGTGACAGCGGGTGAAAAGTGATTTTTTTGTTGTTTTTATCTTTTTATATTTGTGTGTTTTGTGAGTTTGTATTTTTATGCTTTTGATTTTAATATTTTTATGAATTTTTAATTTTACAAATCGAAGTGATGATAAAGTGAAGATAATTCAATGATAGTCATAATATCATATAGTATGTCCAAGTAAAATATGTCCAGTGTGAAAGTGAGATGTGATGAGTGGGTATACATAAGTGAAATGTGAAGAGTGTGTGAAGAGTGTATGTGATGTATATAAAAGATCAACAATTAGCATAAAAAACTTCACAAAATTTTGCTCAACTTTGGAAAATCGAATTAGATACAAATCAAGTCCGAATGCAATGAAATTAATCTCAAAAGTTCAATATTTAAATCAGAAAGCTAGCCCCGAAAAATTGTGTGAATCAGGGTGCGTGCGTGCAGGGCGGCGGGCGTGCGGGAAGGCGTGCGGGCATGCATGCGTGCGTGTGCGTGCGTGCGTGCGTGTGCGTGCGTGCGTGTGCGTGTCTGTGTGTGTGCGTGTGTGTGTGTGTGCGTGCGTGTGCGTGTGCGTGTGCGTGTGCGTGTGCGTGTCTGTGTGTGTGCGTGTGTCTGTGTGTGCGCGTGTGTGCGTGCATGCGTGTGTGCGTGTGCGTGTGTGCGTGTGCGCATGTGCATGCACTCAACATCCAATCAAACTCAACAGTTGTGCAGGGGTACAAGTGCAAGTAATATTAGGCTACTTGTGACGGATAAGTCCCTGCAAGAGACAAACACAATTTTAATAACTCTTTAGATGTACAGATGATATCAGAAATTATAATATACACGAGAAAACAAGCATAAAATGAAGGATATTCGTTCAAAAGGGTGCACGCGAATAATAAACGTGAATAGAACGAGTGGGAGTTGTTTGTGAAAAGGCAAAATGTCAAGAGCTGCACATCTAATTCTTCCAATTCTGCACGTGAGCATAGGTGGTGCAAACTGGATTGAATCGGTGCCGAGTTGATCCGATGGCGCGGGTGGTTCCACGTGAATAATTTCAAGCACTATATGATGAATCAAATGGTTGAAATGCAAGCGTCTTGAACCAACCGTGACCGTTGATGGAAACATCTCCTCAGAGATCTGATGATTACTACTTCATCTGGAGGATGTGTTGGAAACAGAAGCGATACCAACTTTGCTTTGATACCAGTTGTTGATACACGATCCTCCGATATCGCCTCTACTCGGAACCCGAATGAACCCTTGGATACGGACCACCTTATACAGATACGGATGCGCAATCACTCACCACCTCGGAAGCATATGAAGAAAAGAACAATCAGATATAACGGTGATCAGTCACTTCTCTCGACCACTAAAAAAGAAAGATATATAACTATAAATTAGAACGAGTACAACTCTCTCTTTGTTTCCTCGCTCTCTCTCTCTCCCCCCTTTCTCTAGGGGCCTGTTTGGTTGCATGGTTGGGCAGGGTTGGCCCAACCCTGGTTACTATTCACAAGGGTACTTCCTCCTCACAGATTACTATTCACCCACCCCAACCCAGTCCAACCCAGCAACCAAACAGGCTAGGGGTTACATTGCTCTTGTGGTGGTGTTGATCCAATGCCTGACCCAATTACAATCTCATAGTCCTATTCCCAATAGGACTATAAAATAGAATACAACTCAAATACTATTAGGATTATGAGTTGACGAACCCAGATTTACCCTAGTGAATTTTATCTTGTTGTTGTAGTATTCGGGTAATTCAAATCAATAAAAAACCACTAAATTAATTAATTATCCAATTAAAGCGAGTGGTCAAATTTTTTATTTAGGCAAGCCCAAGGTCGAACTCAGGTAGGTCATTGTCTCCTTATGACGATTTATAGTCGATCTAGAATCATATCTTCATAAAAAGCATTTTTGTTTTTTTAAATGCAATTTAATAGATTAAATGTAAATCTGTCAAAGTTTATAGACTAAAATACAATTTACATTCAAATCAAGTCCAAAAATTCTCAAACTTGGCCAGAAGATGAAATATGATGAAATTAAGCGACTATATTTTTTGCAATTTTTGGATGCAATATGAATTAATTATATTTTTTTAGTAAAAACAGAGTGATTGTGAGTATTTATTTTCTAATAAATCCACAGAATCAAATTATACAGAAATCAATTTATCTTAAAAAGATATTTTAATGAGCAGTCCAGGAGACTTGAAATTTCGTAAAAAATATTATTTCGGATTTAATTAAAATCATTTACTAAAATAACTAAGCAATTTATTTTATGTACCAAACACATCTATTTTTGATGAGATTTGGATAATACTTAAAACACATGTAGATGCATCATCCCTGATTTTTGCATAATTTTTGGAACAATCGTTAATTAAATATGAATTTCACACCAAGAAATAGGAAAAGTATGCAAGTTTTCCTCAAAATAATTTTAATTAATTAATAAATTCTCACAAAATTCCACATAAATATCCAAGAGATACAACATTAATTGAATTACAACATGTTATTTTTGCATTAAATGATGCCAAAATGATGCCCAAATTAGAGCGTAAAGACTGGGGTCTAGTTGCAAATAGAAATAAATAAATGAAATAAAATAGCGCAATACATGTGCTTCTTTTATTACCAGAACCTGCGAGGGGGTAGTTGCAATTTTTCTAATGTTGAACGTGCAACGCATGTGGATACCAGCTGGCAGGGATTGGCTTGCAAATGTCAGAAGCTGGAGGACTATCACTGCAAATCTCTTAGTGTCTTCACGTGCATATCGCGTATCCAAGGAGGCGGGGGTCTTCTTAGATTTGTTGGAACGTGCAAGTGTGTGAGAGCAAATGTCCTACACCTCACGCCTTCCTCACGTGAGGTGAGTATGGTAAGAGTGATGAACGCAAAATCCACCTCTTTAATAATGATGAATTGTAGTATAGGAGGCAGAAAACGATTCAAAAAAAAACCACAATCTTTAAATGTTGTGGAATATTTTTACTTAGCAAGTCTACCAAGGTCGAACATAGAGAAGGATGATTCTTAGTTGCATGATTTTAAATTAAATTAAATAATTAATAATGCTAATTAATTTCAGTGTCGAAAATAAACACAAAGGAATGCTATGATGAAGATGCGAAGAAATAAAAAGAGAAATGAAGTACAGGATCTGTGCAGTATACGATTCAATCCTCAACAAAATTTATCAATTAATTCTCAAGAGATAATTACATATCGAAAGAGATTAATGACCAGAAATATTTATCAACTCCAAGTTACAGATAAAGAGTTTAATCAATGAATATTCATGTCAAAAATTCCATGTAAATTACCCCTCAAAATTAATAGTTGATTAAACAAATAAGGAGTCAAATATATTGATCATCGATTTAACTCCTGCATGGATTATTTATTGGGAATAATCCACAATGATAACAAGGAGTTAATCAAATTAAATTCCTCAACTGAACTCCTGCAGAAGATATCGATAATTTCTCAATGAAAATGTAGCACAAATATGTCAAAATTAGCTTACATATGTCAACAGAGATCCTCAATAATAATTATCAATAGACAGCCTCAGATCTGTCCACAAACTATGCTAAGTGGTAGAACATGAAAAGAGCTTCAAAATGACATATTATATGCCAAAACGGAGTTCGTATGAGAAAGATATGCTAAAATAAATTTGCAGGGACTAAAATGTAAATAACATAAAGTTTTCCCTTCAAAAAGGTCCCTGGAGGATCTTATCTGTAATTTTGAAAAGTTGAAGGGGCCCCTCTGTAATTTACCTCAGGCGGGGGTATATCTACAATTTCTGGAAACATCGGGGTCTTTGCTACAAATTTCCCCCAACGCACGTGTGTCGCACATGCGCCTGGAGGCTCGGAGGGGCCGAGCCCGAGGTTCAAGCCCGGGCCTGAGGTTCGGAGCCCCGAACCAAAGGCTCAGTCGACGGGCGAGAGGCTCGGACCGAGGCTTAGGCTGGGATGGTCTGAGCCTCCACGTGGCTGGATGGGGTGGCTCGGAGGCCCCGAGCCTCGCGGTCGGGCCGAGGCTCGGGAGGGGGATGCGTGGCAGGCCGCGGATCGTTGGATTCCCCGATCCAACGGCTGCTGAAGACGATGACGAAAGGCAGGGCTGGTGGCAGAACTGGTCGAGCTGCGGAGCTGTGGCTGCGGTGGAGGATGGTAGGACTCGAGCAAGGTCGGGCGGCGTGAGGCTCGAGCGTAGGGTGCTGCCGCAACGAAAGTGGGCCGGAGCGAGGGTGCGGCAGGCGTGAGATGGCGGAGGAGGGGTCTGCGCAGCGGGTGATGCTGCTGATGTAGCAGAGGTGCGCGGAGGTCTGTGAGGTGGCGAATCCCTACGTGGCGAGCGTGAGATGGTGGAGGAGCTGTACCTGCAAGGGTCAGCTCTAAAACAGAGGGTGGAGATCGGCGAGCGGGCGGAGGTTTAGGGATGAGTGTCTTGCTGGGATTCGGCCTTTGCAAGGCATGCGGGTAGAGCTATCGATATGGCAGAACAGGGATGAAGCGAAGGAGAGAGGAGTTCGCCCGGGGTTTGGCCTGAAACTACGGGGCTCCTTGATCGATTAATTCCTCAAACGGAGCGACGGTCCTCCGTGAAATTGTGCAGAGGCACATGGTGTCTGTAGCAAAGCTCGAAGAGCTTTGGATCTCGCCGAAGACGCTGGCGGCTGTCATCGCCTTAAGGCACACCTCTGCTGCTGTCACCGGCAGGGGATCGAAGCTTGGTGGTCGAAGCTGTCCTAATGGCGAATGCGTGAAATGGTTGGAGCAGCAAAGTTTTATAGGATACGCGAGGGAGAGGCCGGCCTTGTAACGCCCGGAGAAGGGAAGCGGTGCGGCGGCGGTTACATGCAGAGCATGGGCCGAGAAACGGCTGAGCGGGGGGGGGGGGGTTGAACAGCTGGAGGAAGGGGAAGGTGGGGTCACGTGCTGGGCACGTGACCCGAGGGCACTGGAGAGAGAAAGTGGGGTGCCACATGGCACGCCCAGGAGCTGCCACGTGGAACCCCAAAAAAATTTCAAAATTAAAATGGTAGAAGAAAATATAAAAGAAGTAAGAGAAGACCTCGGATCGAAAATTTTCCTTCATGAAAATTGTTCGTCTCGACGAGATCTACAACTTTCATAAAAGACCCGTGAGCAAAAGAGGTCCAACCTTCCCAGTGATTCGTATCACTCATTCCAGCTCCATATCATTATATTTTATGGCTGTACTCAGGATGACCTAATCCTAAGTATAGGGGGGAGAGTGACCCAAGCTCTTCTTCTCTTCTTCACCATTCTTTATATATTCTCCAAATATTATCAGTTCTCACACTCACTTCTATCCTAGAATTAGGACGACCATAGCCTAAGTATGGGGGAGGGAAGACCGATTCCCATCATGTGTATATACTCATCCATTTCTCCTCTTGACCTCGTTTGCCCCATTTTTGCTCTTCTTCTACACTTAGGCTGACCAGAGCCTAAGTATAGGGGGCAAGTCGACTTTTATACTTTTTGTTATTTTAACTCTCCTACGCTTAGCACGAGCTATGTCTTTTCCTCACTTCTCATGCTCTGAGGACATAATACATGCTAAGTATACGGGGTGTCTGTATAGTACATATATACTTTAACCATAGCTCGTACTTTCGCGTATTTTTGTATATATTATGCAATAATTACCGGATGGGTAAAATTGGTAAATATTTTTTAGTAAAATACTTGTATACTTGTATAGTATGTATATTATACATATTTGTAAAATTCTTGTAAATGATACCTTTGTAAAATTTGTTGTAAAATAGGAGGTTTACCAAAAAAAGAAGCTTCTTATTTACTCTTGCATATCATCTCTGCATTTAAAAATAAAAAAATACCTCTATGTAAACCTGATTCTAGATCGTCTTTAAATCAACCTAAGGAGACAATTGCCTCACTGAGATCGACCTTGGACTTACCAAGTAAAAAACTAAATCGACTGCTTGCTTTTAATTAACATATCAATTAAGTGGTTTTTGATTAATCCGAATTTGCCTGACAGCAACGAAAATTCAAACGTTTATTCCACATAATTAACTTGGGTAAATTTGAGCTTTTTAATGGTCCTCACATTTTACTAGTAAATAGGTTAAGAATACCATTTTAACATATTAGTTTGTATACACATCATCTTACCCTCAAATTGACCATTCAAGTCACACGTTGGTTATGTTCCCAATTAAACAACATAAGGTTCGTCCGGATAGACTTCGGAGGTAATATTGTAGTGCTCATATTTATGTTTTACATGGTTAGACCCAAATTCAAATTGGGGCTATTTTCTAAAGAGATTTCTAACCATGTTTGTTTCCAAAATCCTATAAGGTTTACTTCATGTGGCTTGCAATCATTTCCCATGAGGTATGGCTTACCAATGATAACCATATTTGAGTACTTCACCCAACTCAACAAATATTCAGGGGCATCATCGATAGATCGACCATGAGGCATCCTCATCCCAACTTATTAGTGTTGCCCAAGAAGCATGGCATGCCAGCACCTATCTTACTCTGATGTGCCTCCACCAACTTGATAATGCTTGAGGGCATAATATGTTGAGAACATATCCTTTGTTGTAATTCAACATGTGTTGTAATATAGGGTTCCGTCTGACGGGGATCGGACGGCCCTCATAGAGGGCCAGGGATGGTCGACTCCCGATGAGGGTCGTTCGATTCCCAACAGATGAAACCCTGTATTACAACACCTGTTGTATTGCAGCAGAGGATGCATCTTTTAATATGTTGGTCTCCTACGAGGCATAAATTGCCACCTATTCTAATAAACTCGGACATACCCATCTGTTCTCCTTAGGGCAACAATACTCAAGGGTACTTTTATTGACACACAACAAGATTGACTAACATCAATCTTCCTACCATGCAACCTACATGAAATGCAATCTAACAGGCTGAGTGGAGACGACACAGTAGAGGAGCGATAATCTGAGCCGTCCAAACAATCCCACGGCAACATCTCAATCCGAGTCCTTCATCCATCATAGTACTATTATTCCCTCCAACTTAACGTCTTGTTTTCCCCATCTTCTACAATCTCCAACCCCTCTCATGGTGGGACTACTGACTACACGTATCTCGAGCAACGAAGATTACAAAGTACGCAAGGAATCAAACCTCCAATCCCACACATCATCAAAATGGCATTCTTCGTTATGTGCTTCTTATTCTCCTTTTATATATACTGACGACGCAGGTGAGGTAAGACCCGTCAACATCCTGCCACAAATTCGACCTCCGTCGATCTTGATGTTAAAGTGTCGATTTACATAACGATTAATAGGAGAAAAAACACATAACGAATGTTTTATTGAAAAGAAAAAAGATTTGTAGAAACCTGAAGAAGAGAGAGGCAATGCCAAAGCACCACCGACCTTTTATAAGAGCAATCAAATCCTATGCAGCAATTAAGTCGCTGAATTGATTTGGCGCGACCAGACTAAACCCCGTTGGCGTAGGGATCATAGTGGACGCCAACCGCGGCCAACAGCGGACCAGCCCCTCCCCGCCACCTGAGGAACCTCACCCTCAGCGCCTGCGCCCTCACCTTCTCCGGCAGCCTGTGCAGCCTCCGGTAACCCACCGTCGTCCCCCTCGCCACCAGCTTTCCGTCCACGTAAACCTCGTGCTCCGCCACCCTCTGCCCCATCCCACGGCCTCCTCCACCCTCACCACGTTCGCCTCCACACCCTCCCCTCCCCACCTCATCTCTATCCACGCCTCCGCCTCTCCCTCCCCCGGAGCCCAATACGACCTCTTGCTCCCGTCCACCACGTTCCTCGCCCTGTACCCCTCCCCCTCTCGCTGCTCGCCACCACCTTGCTCAGCTTCGCCAGATCGGTGGAAAACACGGCGTTGATCGCCCCGCGCAACTCCCGAAGCCGGGCGACGTCGGAATCCGAGACGAGGCCCGTGGAATTGGGCGGCACGTTGAGGAGCAGCACGCAATTGCGTCCCACGGTGTTGTAGTATATGTCGACGAGCTCCCGCAACGGCCTCGGCTGCTGGTCCCTGTGCCAGAACCAGCCTCTCCTGATCGACACGTCGCATTCCGGAGGTACCCAGTGTGTGCCATTCTCGTCCCCAGTGTTGAGATAGCTGTAAATTGCCAAGAAATTGAACAAAGTGTTCGATGAAATGCCTGAGACAGCTTTCTGTGGTGGGATGGAAATACTTACGCCGTCTCTGCGGCATTTCCG
The DNA here is from genome assembly GCA_037367405.1 of Ottelia alismoides. Lineage (NCBI taxonomy): Eukaryota > Viridiplantae > Streptophyta > Magnoliopsida > Alismatales > Hydrocharitaceae > Ottelia > Ottelia alismoides. The sequence continues at coordinate 240,936 of JAZKJV010000344.1, forward strand.
ATCTTGAGCATTGCGCGGTTTATGGGCGACCAGCAGGTTTCCCCTGCATACCCGCCCTCGTCACCAACCCACCGTATGTCCGGCCCCGCGTCGGAGAAGATGTTTATCGACGGCTGTAGCTGCTTCGTGGTGGCGAACCAGTTGTCGAAGTAGTAGGTCATGTTGGTCGCATTGGCACCTTTGGCGCCGTCGAACCATATCTCCTTTACGCTCCCATATCTGCAGTAACTCAAGAAAGTTTTAACAGCGTTATGTTCATGCCCTTCGGAACACCGATCATATCACTACAATTACAACAAGAATACCCATATATTAAAAGAATATTAGAGGTGGTAGAAGCATTAAACACAACTCTTGCTACGGTAACAACCATCTCTCTCTCACCTGCTAAGCAACTCTTGCAGCTGAGCCAAGTAGTATTCGTTGTATTCCCGTTCTTGGCCATAGCTCTTCTCATGCCTATCCCACGGGGACAGATACAGCCCCACGTCCACTCCTCCGGCCTTGGCGGCGACGGCAAATTCACGAACCACGTCACCCTCCCCGTTCTTCCACGGGCTCTTCTTCACCGAATGATCGGTGTACCGCGAAGGCCATATGCAGAAGCCATCGTGATGCTTCGCGACAAGTATGGCAAGCGAGACTCCTGCGGCTTCCACCGCGACGTCGATCCACTGCTTTGCATTGAGAGCCTCCGGGTTGAACAACGCGGGACTCTCGCTCCCGGTTCCCCACTCGGAATTGGTGAACGTGTTCATGCCGAAATGGAAGAACACGATAATCTCCCTTCGGTGCCACTTCAGTTGGGAAGCAGTTGGGATGGGAAGAAGCGGCAGCGGCGGTCGGACCACATTCCCGGTGGCCTCATAGAGCAGACAAAGTTCCAAAAGAATTGCTATGGAGGCGAACGAGAAGAGATGCTTCATCCTTTGTGATGGAGGAGGGCGTTGGAGGTTTTTGTTGTCTATAGTGAGTGAGCATATTTATACTAAGAAGACTAATTCGTGGAAATCACGATTGTAAAACTGGGAAGACGGATCTGTTTCACTATATAGTATGCTGCTTGGATACATTTCCTTTTCCCTTCGTTCTTTTCTGTACAATTTGGACTATTGGGCAAATCAAATTCCTTTCAACATTTCTACGCAATTACGTGTTGGGCAAATATAGTAAATGTTCTCCTTCTTTATCTTTTAGTATTTCTTGTTAACGTCTCTCCATCTCTAAAAAGGATGGCTGTGTAAGGCAATTTTGTTTTGCAGTACAGATTCGCATGAGAAGGAAACCATGAAAGTTTAATTTTCCTTTTGTAATTGCACCGGGGGCACGATGCTAGGGATACGAATAAGTATATTTTTTTTGATCAATCTTTAAGATGGGGACAAGATGCTAGGGATACGAATATTTTCTTTTTGAGCAATCAAGTTGAGGACATGCGCCAAAGCAAAAGAAACATCAAAAAGTTTCACTAGAGTACTACACCCACACGAAAAGTTTGTATTAAAGTTGCGATGAAGCAAAAGAAACATCAAAAGTTTCACTAGTGTACTACACCCACACATCAAGCGGCGCCTACCAACACCCCATAGGCCAGCAATGTTCCACGAAATACACAGACAAGGATAGAAACCTCCATTAGAGACCGCACCCACAAATCGGGAGAGAGTGGGAAGAGGGCAAAGCACAACGGAAAGACGTGGACTTGAAAGTTGGCAAGGGCGGAGGCTACCTGAGCAGTGGTGATCAACAAGGAATACTAATTTTCATGGAACCTTAGCACCATGGATTCCCATCTTTTTGGGGAGCACCATGTATCATCATGCAATACATGATCCATTCATTATCCATTGTTTTAAGATTTTTTTTCCTTTTCTCCACCTCGAGGGTAGGTTTGATGTCTATCGGGTGAATTCTTTCTCAGGCTCATCTTCACGAGGAGTTATCCCATTTGATCTTATTCAAATTTGAATTACGATCAGACACATTGCTGAACATAGCATTTGACCCGGGTTTTTGGTTGTTATGGTCGATAATGAAGTAATTTTTCACTTATCAGATATTGTAGTCCAACTTTGTATCGTCAATGATCCCTGAAGTGTAGCTTCTGATTGAGTTATTTAGAACTGTCCTCTTCTTATCATGATCGGGTAACAGAAACTCGATGGCACTCGAGGAAGTATTGGGGGAGAGTTTCTCTTATTAGAGGCAGATGAGTGGGAAATAGGCTAGTGCATAGTACTTTGCCCAAATTCATACCTTTGGAAGAATTCACAAAAGATTGCCTATGAGAACTATATTTTCTCTTATTTTTACCTTGCCATTTCTCACCATGTCCACACAAGAGTAGGGAATGATAGAAAACAACGTCGACATAAGAGTAGATGTCGACAACAACAGTGTCCACACGAAAGTAGGGGACGAAAGATAGTACGAGGATTCTCTGCTGTGGTGCTGTGCCTGTTGTGGTCGTGTGAGCCGCTTAATCGTGATCGAGCTGGTTCACGCGATTTTTCATGGTACGGGCCCATAAAAAGTGCTAAATCGTGTGAACCGTTCGATCAAGATCGAGCGACGTACATACCTACAGTAGACTCTGCTGCCCTCCCGGCCTGCAGCAGACGATCCGTCCCCCGAAAGATAAGGCTAGAAACTCGGACCCAGCACGACTAGGACAGCCACCTCCGGTTGAGAAACCACACAGCAAGCATGCAAAAAACTTGCTTACACCCTCACCCTTGCTCACCCCTCTCTCCATTGCCCTCTTTCATGCCTTAGGATACGAATATATGTATTATATAATTCTCAAAATCAAATGCTCCTATAATTTTCATTTGAATATATTTAAGAACAATATCTTCAAACTATGGATACAAATGTAAAATGAACTTTCACATTTCAAATATTTTTTTCATGAAATGAATATTCGTTAATTAAAAGCAAAGTTCTACAGCACACGAAAAATTAATATCTATAGGTCGCACCTATCGAAACATGCATATTTAATATCTTCTGGTAAAGTTTGGATGACGTGCACTCTTTGGATATTTATTTATGGGATTTTTACCTGAAAGATCCTATAAATTTTGCCAATTACGTTTATTATCTTTGAAACAACCTAATTTCCCCTGGACCGCGTAAACTTATTAATCCTTACTCTACGAACCTCATGATTAACTCTCATCCATTTACCCGTTAAATGTAACCGAATTCTGTTAAAATGAGGTACATGTTACCCTCTCTATTTAAAAATTTTACAAACAATGCCACCTTTGATGTGTCCACGTCATCCTTATCCCTTCTCTTTGATGTGCTCGAGTCCATCCTCA